>JAZGTI010014260.1:0-14232 GCA_036877585.1 Botia kubotai
GTTCACTCCTCACCAGTGATGGGTTAAATGCAGAGGTCACATTTCGGGTATGGGTTACCATATCTGACAAATAGGTCACTTTCACTTTTTCACTTCACTTTTTTATGTACTTTTTCATCTAATTCAAATGCAGACGCAGCTTTTAGAAAGCAGCTCCTCACATGCTGTACATAGCAAGGCAGCTCATTAAGTTTCATAGCTGAGTCTGTCTTCATCTATAAGTATCTAAAACTGCCTTCTTTTCAGGAAACGTAATGAAGCCTCAATTTTGAGGAGGTGAACAGGACATGTGTCGGCCAAGCCAAACATGTCTTGAGATTGCATGCAGGCCTGAGTATGCAAATACCCTCCACTACTTAAACAGACCCGTATCACTATCAAGACCGAAGTTTTCCCTGTGATAAGATTCGTTTGTCCTGCAGGCAGAAATATGATGGTGGTACAAGCCAACAGCCATTTTAGGACTGTTTTGAAGGCACATCATTAAAAGAACCTGGTTCAGGAAAGATGAAACTCTTGTACAACAATTTAAATGTTGTAGTCATTTGTTTCTACAAGAAGGTTTAAGGTTGTTTAAGGCAGAATGTTAAACACTGACAGTCTACATCACCATTTCATCCAGTGAAAGTGAGTACATGATAACTATCATTTCAGATGTAACATGACAATTAAGACATACTTTGTTTCTTACCTTAACCTCGCACTTCCTGTGGCACGCTAATCGGCAAACTGCAAAGAGACAAAGAACAAGATGTTTCAAACACTTGCTGTCATGTTTCATTTCCTCGTATTTACAAATCAGATTTAGATTTTTACTGTGTTTTACAGATATAGTGTCGTTATTTCATTGTGTTTATTCTGAACATCTGGTCGCATGCTGATTAATGTAGCTAAATTCAGACACAAAGAAAAACACACTCAGTCATGTGAGTGTGAAGTCTGATGTTCATCAGTCTATCACTGATGCTTTCCACAGCTTTAATGCAATTCTCTGCTGGTTTTTCAATGGTGCATTTCCTGTACGGTCTACTGTTGCAAAAATAACAGCAACTCTATAATGCGACGGACAGGCAGCAGTAATGCAGTGATAAAGAAACGGGCTTCAGAAAAAATAATGTAAAATCCAGAATGTCCAGAAGGGCTGTCTGTTGTGCTTTCAACAAGCAGGGCTCTTTCTGCACCGCACAACTCATTTATAATGTGATCCCGTCACATAATGTTTGCCATTACAGACATGACATGACTCAGAACTCTCCACACCAGACACAGATCCTGGATCTGTTTCTCACAGTCAGGCAGGACTGTACTGCCACAGACATGAGACACACATCCCTCCCAGTATCAGATTAGTGCTTGATCAATGTGGGTTTCTCAGTGGGTTTCCCCTCCTTCCCTCCAAACTCTGTGACTATAACCACAGCAGGACATGTTCTAGAGCTGCTGAAGACCAATGTCCTCTCATCTACAGCTCTGTGCAGGAGCTGTTACTGTATTATCTGTTTTGTAACAAAACCAACTCAAAATACCTGAAAGAAGGGACCGTTGGCGAGTGTTGTGAAAAACAGAAACAAAAAGAGAGAAAAGGAGGGAAACGGCTTCATATTTGACCCAAAACCTTAAGAATGTTTAAAAAGAGACAGAGAGGTGGAACAGGGGACTGGCATTCCCCATACTGGCCTTTTGTAACAGGCTGTAGTCCCAGAGGGACAGCCAAAGCAGGACCACAGATTTCCTCAGATAATCTTTGTGAGGACATTCATTGACACAATACAGTCTCTAGCCCCTTACCCTAACCTTAACCAGTGCTTAACCCTAACTTTAACCCAAATCTAACCATAACCTAATTCAACCTGTAACCCTAACACCAAGTCTTTACTCTCAAAGCCCTTTAAAGAGGTGTCAGAAGGTGAGGACCAGCCACAATGTTCTCACCCTACCCTCTTTGTCCTCACTCTGATGTTCTAAGTGGTCCTCACAAAGATACCTCTATATTTGTGAGAACACTTAGAACATCAACAAGTACACACACAATCCTTGGCTCAGCAGAAGAAACTCCAGCTGGCATTATGTTTGCTAACACTGTTCACTTAATGCTTGTGTACGTCAGATAATAAACACACACACACACACAAACATACACATACACACACTCTGACTTCACTGTATCTGTACAAATGATTATGTTTGTGTGATTTTAGGTGTTTTTAAAACACTAAAGAAATGAATAGCATACAGGGGTCACTCCTCACAGTGTGTGAACTGCCATTTCTTAAATGGCAGTCTTATAAAGTCAGAAAGACGCTGAAAATCAAGCTTACAGAGTGGGCTGTGGTTGGTTGACTTTATCTTACAAACCAAAACCATGATTACGACACAACTGCAGGATCTCAATAAGAATTGAAATGCTCAATTTAAATCCGGGTATGTATATCCCTGTACTGCCTCCTAGTGGCACAAACAGTTACTGCAGGAGCTTTTCTGCAATGCAGTTCACCTCCGTCTGCTGCGTCATTATCCTCAAAGGTTGTTTTTAATATTCTTAATCCACTATAAAGTTAAATGCAAGTGGTTTGAACATAAAATGTCCGTGATATCTGACAGATATCACTGAAACAGGTTGTCCTGAGAAATCACATTTGGTTGTAAGAAGTTTTATCCATTTTTTCAATCCAGTTTTTTAGACCTTTATTAACATTATTGGTGGTTATTAATGTAATTAATAATGCTAATTGCTCATTTATAATGGTTATTGCTTGGTTAGTATACTAAACGATATTCAACTTTTTAATTCTGTAATGTTTTTAAAACATTCCACTAACATCTTTGGAATAACATTTTTGAATTATGATATATAATGTTCTACTATATATCATTTATAAACATTCTACTAACATTCCTGCAGGAACTTTAAGAGAATGTTCGTCTACATTCTGGAAAGGTTTTTAGCTGAGACTAGCACTAGACTCAATAAGATGTTTTAATTAAATTAGCAGAGGTTTGAAATCACGTGTAACAGAGAAAAAACACCGTTTCCTTACCATGACAACATATCAGTTTAGAGACTACAGCGAAAGAAATCAAAAACTCTTTAACATTAGACAAACAATCTTCATTTCACCAGAAGGTGGCAGTATCGTACTGATATATTACATATTTAACTTTTATATTTAAAATCTGCGTATTTGACTCTCCAAATACATTCAGAATAATGTCTATAATCTAAGAAACATCGTTTTACACATTCCTATAACATTCAAAATAAGGCTTTTAACATTTTTGTTCCGTAAGGAAAACGTTATAGAAACGTTCTTACAACCTAAAATTGTCAGCTTGGACAGCACAAAGGGACAGATGATAAATACAAGTTATCTAAGAGCCGTCAGAAAGCAGCGAGAATAGAGTTCTGGGTGTGTGTTTGCTCACTAAACGGAAGAGTTTCAGTGGATTAAAGCATCAATGTCAGACTCAGCACACACTCTGTCCATCAGCAGAGAGAGATGAATGACTGTGTTCATTAACCTGCTTATCTCACTTCAATAATTCCAGAAGAGCAGGAGAAACTGCTGGAGCCCTAATGAGCCCTAGTGAGGGGTTACGCGAAGTAAATGATGGATGAGACAGAGTGAGTACTGCGTGATGGACGTGTCATGGGAGATTGTTTAAGGTGAAGTGTGTCATTTGTGAGTCATTACTGCAGCACTGAGCACAACTGTAACTGTTTGTTCGAGCAGCCAGACAAACAACACGACACGACTGTCTGTTTGGGTGAACTGTGTGGCCATGTTCAAAATAGAGTACTAGATTAGTACTCTATACTAAATGTTGTGTAGTATACACTGCATAGCTAACTGCCTGTCCTAAAGATATTATAAAACAATAAGAATGATGAAATGCTGAAGGGTTCAAACAGTATGATGGAATGTTATTGTCACATGACCTCATTAGGGATCATATGAGTAGTTTTGCAGTTTTGAGGCATATTAAAGGTGGGGTAGACAATTTTGGAGACACTAGCACTAGCAAGCTCCCTTTGATCCCGCCCTCACTTCAGCGGGCTCTCCAAAGCCACGCCTCCTACCACACATGAACACATACAAAGTTTGACAGACAAGCAGAACATCCTATTATTGCATCATTGCATACATTTGCATTGCATTTGCTTCTAGACCACTTAGTGATTGCTATCAGGATGCAAAGAGAATTACTAACTCACAACTAACTAACATAAAAATTGTTTCAGGAAAACATCACCTTTACTGACACTTCTCCTTTAAAAAATGTAAGTTCCCTTATTTGGTAGCGGTAATCCTCTCAGTAAGTGGACCTAAACTCTGTTAGATGGTGTGTCCACCCTCATGTGTTGGCCATGTGTGCACACACTCAATCCAGCACAGCAGAATTCTCTTCAAAAGCTTTTCATTCGCCCCCCTGAGGCCGATCTGGAGACATCTCAGAAGAAGGAAAACAGTCTTAGTGTCCAGAGGCAGAGATGGAATGCAAATGAAACAACAGAAAGATTATTTTTACCCACACGTTCCCCTGTGAAAGCATTCGGTATCTCTGGGTGACCTCAGCTCTGGGCCTGAGGTGTTTACACTGGCTCACAGCATCCACACCCCGAACCTACTGATGCCATTCAACGTCAAATGAGAAACAATGACAGGCTTGTTTACCCCTCACAGAGAAACAAAGTCAATACTATGATGACGTTGTCAAAATGTTCTCCTGAAAGTTCTCTCAGTTACCATAAAAGGTGTTGTAGTAACGTTGTTAGTGGAACTAATGAAAAACATTAGGGATTAAAAAAAGTTTAAATAGCCAGGCAATAAAGTTAATACCTCTAATAAACTGGACTTTTTGAATGTTCCTAGAACTTTCAAAATACCTTTTTAACATTTTTGTTACTTAATGTAAACATTAGGGAAACGTTTTTACAACCTAAAATTGTTGAATCCTGAAGCCCACAGGCACTGGAGCTTGAGGACGCTTCATCATTTTGTGGTGACAGACACAGAGTGGAGAAGCAGCTGTTTAACAAGAGTCACACGATCTGCTCTCAGAGCTCTCAGCTAATCATCTGCATTAGTCAACTGCTCTGACTCCATCACTCAGACTCTCTGATGAAACACATTCTCCAGGGACGCTGAGAGATCACTCCTGCTGAAGGAAAATCAATATCCAGAACAATCTTCACCATCAAAGGGTCAAGTGTCTAGCTCAAGGCACCACACCACCAACATGAGAACATGAACACAGACAAGCGCTTCTCCACGCTGATGAAAACATCACTCAGGGCTAATAAATCTCTTATCAATTACTAGTCTAGATAACTATGGATTTTTTTATTGCTGATCATAAAAACCCACCTCAAATGTTACAGCTCATTTAATAAACAATAATTAATTGTTTACTGTGAATGCTTAAAGAAACAAGTGTCAAATGTTTCAGCTTTAAGACCCTCCAGAACATCGGCCCGCTTTACTTGGGTCAAGTTTAGTTCCTGTATCAAATGAAATTACACAAAAGGTGTTATTTTAAAAAGTAATGAACAGTGTGAAGTTCTGTGTGACGTGGTTTAACATAATTATATCATAAATAACAGAACAGTGATCACTACATGAATCTGCTGTGTGGCTTGCAGAGAGTTCCCTGTAAGTGTTGTTCTCGCTGAGATAAAACAATGGTCTACACCAACCCCAGTGTCATAATAGAAACCCTGTGTCCAAAATTCAGTCCCTCTGTTCCAATCTGAAGCGGATCTCTGTAAGTTCCTGCGTGTAATGCCACACACTTCCTCTCAGCGGTCTAATCAGATTAATCATTACATTTCAGAGAAATTTGTGATTGGACACCGGGACCAGCTGCCACCCCAGTGCTCTGCTTTACACTTCATCTTGACCTTTTCCATTAGCTTTCAGCAGATGCCGGACCTGCCAGATGTCTCCAGCAGAAAACCACCCCAAGCAGCCCTGGACTGACCTCTGCAGATGAGCCCCTCATTGTTTACAGTCTGCTTGCAGACGCCGCAGTGTTTCCCCTTCTTGAAGGTCTTCAGACGGAAGGTGTGAGTATGGACGGCTTCAAATTCCTCAGGCTGAAATTAAACAAAGCAAAAGATGTCAGAGATTCATCAAAACTGAAGTCATGTTTTTCACAATATATATTTCAAGTATATATCTGCACGGTCTATGTATAAGAGGTCATAAGGTTGCCAGGGTGTTGCTATGCAGTTGATAAGGTGTTTTAGTGCATTACTATGTGGTTTCTAAGTCACTAGGGTGTTCTGGGTGGTTGCTTAATAGCCCAAGTCAAAAAAGTGCCTCACCCGCAAGTTTAACACTCACCCCAGTTGTAAACTAAAGTAAAGATGACACTTCCTTAGTAAACACTAGTAAGGTGACAACTAAACTGCAGATAAGCCACAGATCTGCTCGACAAAGCTGAAGCTCAGGTCTGGCCTAAGCTGCTGTGATACAAGAGAAGCAGTTGTGTTTACAATCACAGTAAGAATGTATGTTCAGCATCACTGGAGCATGACATCACTCAAATTCTCAGGAAGTCAACCAATCAGAGTGCATGACTCTGATTGGTGTGTGTGTGTTTGTGTATATATATATATATCTGTATACTGTATTATACATTGTATATATTATATACAGTATACATATTAATGCATACTTTTGGAAAATGTTTGACAAATTTAAACGTTTTATCTCATTAGATTTTCTCTTTTTTGGAAAACATGGAAGTCGGAACCAAAAGATAAAATGTATAACAAATGATTTCGTCTTACATTATCTAACACACAAAAGATGTAAAGCAACCCAGTCCAAATGCCTCATCATCTCCAGTCATTCATTGAGCATGTATATGCTTCTGTTATCAAAATATGTGACAGGGCTTATTGGAGGAGAACAAAACGCTGAAATTGAACTTGTTCTTTGTTTTCTAAAGTGAAACTGAACCTTATTTGGAAGTGCTGCAGCTGTGTTTAGGTACATCCTTGACCCTCAGCAGGACATGAGAGGGGAGAGAATCCATCCAAAAACAACAAAGACATGGACAGGGTTTTCGGCTGCTGCAGGTGTGTTATGTAAGCTGGAACTGTAGATCTGGACCTGAGAGTATCGCACTGGCCGTGTTCCTCTGTTCAGGGCCTCCATGTCTAATGACACCTGAAATCTATTTCCTTATCGGGTTTAATGTTTTTGTTTTGATCATGTGAATGAAAATGAGGTACAAAGCTAAACAAATTGATTGGTTAATAACATGCATGATAAGGTGATGACAAGCGTTTATCGCGATTGAACTATGACATCACATCCTCTCTATGTTTGGCCAGCTGTCTTACATTGTGCTTTAGGATACAAAGTAAAACTGAACTACATGCCCTGAAACATTTTCTAAAATCAAATGACAAACACCAAAATCAGAGTTGTGTACTACAACACTACTTATAATATTAATATACATCGAAAAAGATGTTAACCCTGAATAAGAACATTTATATTAAATAATATTTATGGCCATTAAATCCAGCTGGTTTAGCAAAATGTCAATGTGTCTGAATGAGGGTTTGTCTGATGCAGTCTTCTGTCAACACACAGCCATAAACACTGTGAACAGACAAAACAAAGATGGCTTCTGTCCAGACCTGGAATGAATCTTCATGGAAAGTTCACCACTGATGACTATGTGCCAACAACGACACACTCTCATTTGCAATCCTCGGCACCAACATAATGTGATTAGCCTAATCTAATTAACCAGAACCAATAAGCCCCAGTCTGAGCTCTGACATTCTTTACATTATACTGGAAGATACAGATAGAACGAAACCAGCATCATCTACTGACAGATGAAGCTACTCTGCAGATTTAAGCCCATCACCTGCTTGTGTCTTTGTGACTTCATGCCAAAACAGTGATCCACAGATCCACAGATTTCATCTGTTCACGTTTTATATTTAAATACCGATTTAAAATGTGGATTGTGAAAAACTCAAACACATAAAAACATTTTACATTATTTTTTGCACACATGAACTCAGACACATTCAGTTTTCAGCATTCTGTAGAAAAATATGATACCGACAGATAGCACAGAGAGAGAGAGAGAGAGAGATCACGCACGAGAGAGCTGAAGTGCAGACAGGAAAATGTCTCTGTTGGAGCTCAGTTTAGCAGACAGCGAGACCCGTCTGTGTTCAGATAGTGAGACAGGAGCTCCTGCAGCACACAGCCTGTGTGTTCTCTTACTCAGACGACTACAGAGAGAAACTGCAGCACACTGACAGGAAGAGGGACAGAAAAAATCTTGGCAGTCTGGGGCCACACAAGATTTACAGTGGCCCTCATGTGTATTTGCACATCCATCTGTAAAATATTTGCATGTCATTAACTTAGATACAAAATATCAAAGCAAGTGTCAGCAGCAAATGATGGTTGAGCATTTTTCAGAAATAACTTCACGCTTCCGAGACATTTTTGAAATTACATTTCATAAACTGTTTTCAAGGTCATGTGTGATCCAGACTGCTGTGTGGGTGAGGCAGAGAGAGAGAGAGAGAGAGAGAGAGAGAGCAGAAGCTTCTGTATAGCCACCTGCGTTTCTCTTTGATGGCTTTCTTTGAACTCGGCACAGGGGAAAAGTTTCTTAGAATGTGATCAGGTGGGACAGACAGGAAACTGGGTTAGTCAAAGCTCTAGTGAGTAACACTTCTCATCTTAATAGTATCACAGATAATGATGCCGTCTACTAAGGCTGCACAATATGAAAAATGTGATATGCGATAACATGTTAATGCAATATGCAACACAATGCTTTAAGTGTGTAAAACCCATTAAAATTATATTAAAATATTAAATACATGATAAAATATATTTAAAAAATGAAAAAAATGAAAAAACCCATTTGATAACTTCTGAAAGTGAACAGACATGTTCTAGTGTTACTGCAGTACACGAAAACAAACTGGACAAAAGCTGATTTTAAAGTATTAAAATCACTCGGTCATCGTTCTAAGCATCTCATGCCTCATTCAAGAAGTCTGGCGCTGATTGTTTTGGTGCTGAAAAATGGGACAGGTTCCGAAAGAAACACTCACACACAGTGAGGTGTGACAACACCCTCAAACTGATACTCAATGTATTATTGTTAATTAAAGCTTCTTGTGTCATTTGAATCCTGACTGTACAACGGTTAGTAAGAATTAGTGTCACCAAACGTCATGGGAAAGTGTAGGTGAACTGCAAAAGATAAATACAGCCATTTACTCTAAATCCTTTAAGCTTTTAATCTCTAAATGAACAATGTGAAAAACGCCACTTGGGGCTATTCAGTTAAATGATGTTAAATTACAGCACAGGCTTCCTTACAGAAACAGCTTTCTTCAGCCAGAGCTGTGAGTCCCATCAGAACATCATCTACTGCTCTCACACATTCCTAATGCATATCATTACCTTGTGATGTCATTTTCCTTCTGCAGTCGAAAATCACTTCCTGTTTGCTTTAACTATACAGTGCACTATGAGTGCCAGTCACTTTGTACTGTTCCCTGAACAGTTAAAGAACAAATTAATTCCCCACACGGTGCTCTATCCAAAGTCAAAAATGTCTATGTCATTACTTTTTATTTTTATCATTTCTTTTTATATTCAACAGTATGAGGCTGTCAAAATTTTATGTAAAAATAGAAATAATATTTTATTAATGCAAAAAAGGGAAATTACACATACTGATAGTGACGTTTTATTTTTGATTACTTTCCATACAGTACACTACAGTATATGGCATTCACTTTATAGCAAATGAATGAATGTAAAGGGGGTGATTTAGGATGCAGGCGAAGTCTTACACTGTGTTATTTGCTCAGGAAATCTGTCTGAATCAAATCAGTCAGTCCCGCCAGCATTACTCGTCATATATCTGCCTCGAGGAACTCAGTTCAACACAATGACTTCACAGAAAACTCACACCTGCACGCTTTAAAAGTCACACTCACCCTAAAGCCTCATCATAAATCCCTTAAACACACACAAGCGCTTAACGTTTGCCCTTGTGTGATGACCTGATATATCAATCATGCACAAAAACACAAAACAACCACGTAACCCGTAATTAAACCCGAGCGGCAGTATGCGGCTGAAGAAATGCAATAACATGTCAAAACAGACGCATTTATACAGCTCGCCTGCCCTCACCACAAACTCAACATCACACCAGAGTTTAAAGGGTTAACTCAGCCAAATTCTGGTACTTGCTCACATTCATGTCATTAAAACCACCTCTTTCATATGTGGAACACACAACATATTATAGTAAAATACAGTAAATAACTCGCTGACATTTTGCCTAATACCTCCTTTTGTGTTCCATGGAAGAAAGCAAGTCATGGATTTTAAACATGACCGCAAATAAACAAGGACAATGATTTTAGGGTCACCGACTCCTAAAACCCTTTTTTAAAGATCCAAAGATTCTCTTCATGCATCTCATTTATTTACATTTATGCATCTGGCAGATCCTTTATCCAAAGCGACCTACAGTGCATTTTGTTCCCCGGAAATCTAACCCACCTTTTGTGCTGCTAACACAACACGCTACCAGCTGAGCTACAGGAACACAGAAGTTCCTCCATTTTACCATTTGGGAAATGGGTGGAGAGAATCTATATTTGTTGTCTTCTCCATCTGTGCTTGATGCCTTACAGCTACCTGCCGCCCCTTTTCAGCCCCGCCTCACACACTCCTACAGTCTGGACCTGTTTCAAAGCATTTCAGAGACATCTTACTCGCTGTACCTGACCACCACTTATCCCACCCCCACAGCACTCTTTTCACTTTTCACCTCACTGCGATTCTTCTGCTCAAAAAAACATTTCTCAGCAAGGGCAGCTGACCTTTGACCTCATTCCCCCCTTTCCTTACACTCAACCCCACATTCACACAAACACACTGAGGCTGTCTCCTCGCTCTCGCTCTGTGCCTTTTTCAGGGTTCAAACCTGAAATCTCAGAAGACTGAAGAAGACCGAGCCTGATCAAGTATTGTTTTACCATCCGCAACATAATCCAAAAAACACATTTCTCAAACGAAGCATTTTTGGAGCAGAGTCTGGGAAGTGAAAAATAACTTTAATTCTGTAACATTTTTAAAACGATCCACTAACAACTTCATCATGTTACAATTATAGCATAAACAAGATGACAACAGATTTGAATGCTCAACCTCAGACAGAAATTCTTCTTTTTAAAAATTCTGTGTTAAAATAAAAATAAATAAAATCATCTCATTAAATTGAAAGCGAAATTCGTATTTACATAAGAATGTTTTAGGTATAATTTATACCATTTTAAAGTATTTATAATCAGAACATTATATAACTAATGATCTTCTCACACACATGATGGGTAACAGGGTTTGTCCATATTACACTGACCTTAAAATGGTTATGAGTAAACCTGACTGGTTTTAACAAACCACCTTATCAGGTGGGTCTTTATTCCCCTCCCTTCCATCTCTCTCTCTCTCTCTCTCTCTCTCTATGAAGAGAGGGATGAATGTGACCCCTCACTCTGCTACACCAGTTTGTGATGGTCACCTGCTTTTCATTTAGTGAAAAAATTCTCTTCAGGCATTCCAGTTTCTCCGTCTTTTCTCATTCCTCGTCTATGCAAAAGCATTTGATTTGAAAACTCCAGTTCAGACCCTCCCTCCAGTGCTATATGGAGATACTGTATGTTACTGTAAGGTGCCCAAAACTGCAAACTTACACTGGCTGTTATTCCAAACATTTTATTGCTCTTTTCATTTACACCTCCTGTTCCTCATTATAACATTATTCCAGCAGCTCTCTTTACAAAATGATTTCGCCAACTACTGGTCTGGCATGCGAGATCAGTATTTTTCGTAGCTTTCTCAGATCTGTGTGTAAATGAATTTTTGACAACGTTGTTGTGTGTGTGTCTTTTCAAAAACTCAAAGAAACACGTTTTTGTTTTCCACTACATCATGCTGTTTAGACGTACCCTAAATAAGAGCCACCAACAAAATGGAAACAAGATCAGTAATCTGTCAGCTCCATTTTTATCTGGTAGAGTAAATGACTGTCTGCTGTGTGTGAAGAGCTAATCTCACTCATGCATTCGATGCCCTGCAATTTCACACTTTATAAAAACAGCCACGGGCAAAAAACTGCTTTGGAGCAAGATTTTGCAAGACTTAAAAAGATGCGATTAGATCAGGGAACAGAAATCCAATTCTATTATTGTATGATAATAGCATTTATTGGCAAAGAACAACTCCAACCCAATAGCTTAAATCAGAGCCATGTAAGGAAGCTAAGAAAGTTAAGATGCACATATATTATCTTAAAAGATTACAAAAGTCTGGCTTGTTTATCTAAACCAAATAAAGGCCTGTTTTATATGCCGTGGTGACGTGACGCACGCTCACAAAATAAAATTGCGTTTCAGAAAAATAAATGAGGGCCATTAGAAGGTAAAGCAGCATTATTTTACGTCTGTGCGGAGTGAAACTGAGTTCTCTGCCAGCGATTTACATTCTCAACAGAACAGCTTGCCACCTTCAACTCTGCCAATTACAAGGATTCACACTGTGTTCAGATGTACAATGAGGAAACTAGCAGCAGATGCCCTGCAGAAATGAGCTTGTGTAGATGCTCAGCTATAAATCACTCTTCACCATGACTTCTGGCGCATTCTTCATGCTGAATTGTTCATAAGGAACATACGGGACCTCAAACCTGAAGCCCTTTGTAGGCACCACCTGGCAGGAAAGTGACATGTCCCTGGATAGAAATGAGGTCACAAAATCTGAATCACATGAACCGATATAGGACAGGCCGATGCCAAGACAACACTTGGTCATTCTTCAGCGGCTAAAATAAAGCTCCTGTGAGTCATATTCCTGATCTGGAATTTAAAGAGACGCCGTGATATTAAATACTGTAATAAAAGAGTTCATCCAGCGCTAGTCACAGCTGTCAGCAGTAAGCGAGCGGTTTGTTTGGTTCTTAAATGAGGAAACTGCTAGAAGAGGAAAGTTCAGTGCTGTTGTTCAGAGACAGAATCCACTCCTGACCTGCAGACAAAACAAAACACCAAACTAAAGCCAGACGTTTTCAATCTACTTTCAGTGCAAACACTGTGATCACTTAAACATTATTTATAACAGAATTGGAACATCAGGCTGAACTGAGGGAACAAAACTTCTGAAAAGAGCATTTAGGAGCACCATTCAGAGGGTCTGCACACCCTATCACTTTAAAATGATTGCAAACAGCTTTGAGCAGCTTGTGAGCCCTCTGAGTTGGGGAAACTTTAGCCATTATTCTGTAGCCTGTAACACTTCCCCACAAACACCTCATCATCTGTTCAACCTCCTCTTCAGTAACCAGAACTCTGTCTGCTGGTGTAATCCACTCACAGCTCTCTGTCCTGAGGTTGCTTGAATCACCAGAAAAACACCTTGATGGTCCAGTCAAATATTCTGGTGGAGTAACTTTTTTAAAGTTGCTATCTGTAGGTTTCAAAAACAACCTAGATTCTGTTGCGCTCTTTCAAGGTGGCTCACTCATTAGCTGATAACATACACAGCACATGACAGCTTGTATAGCATTTCTGTACAGCAGAACAGTGAGAAAGATACAATCTGTATCAAAAGCTCCAGGCGTTTGGTTCCTCTCACAGAGAAACGTCTCTGTTTATTTGACATCCTCCGATGGGATGAGGGACCACTAACGTTTCTAACTGCAATCTGAACTCGCATCAAATAAAGTCCCCTGCTAAGACAAAACAGGAAAGCAAATGCAGAATAATCAAGTTAAGTTTAAAAACCACATGACACAGAAGAGAGCTCTCCTGTCAGGCCTCCCAGAAATGCTGCCAAGACATTAATGAGTTACTGATGAGTTACATGAACTGACTAAAATGCATTCGATGAATCCTGCACAAGTCTCTCAGCTAGCAAATAAAATGACAAAGCAGGAGATACCATGAATACTAGACAACTGTTCACAGTTTTTTCTCACTGTCAATTTCTGAAATCTTTGTGTTTTTTATACAAAACTAATTTAAAGCAGTTAAGATACATGAAATAAAAACAAACTGTGGTTGGTCACTTTACTTGTCAGTTAATCTAATGGACGGTAACCATACAAAGATACAAAGTGGACCAGACTTTATGTTGATAGTCAAACATGTGCTTACGT
>JAZGTI010014261.1:0-14231 GCA_036877585.1 Botia kubotai
CTTTGTGTTTTATTGAGATAATTTGCCATGGTGGTGAGTAAGTGATGTTGGTCATGAACATTTTGTGTGAACTATTCCTTTACACATGCAATGTAGCTGTGTAAAATAGGGTGAAATTGAGAACTCTTTGCTCTCTTTAGAACTAAAAAAAATGGCTTGTGGTCCTTAAGCTTTTTCCTAAGTTAATTATTAATGAAGTTGACAAAAAGCTATTACATTTTCATTAACTGGTAAAGGATCTGTATCAATGCAAATTCCTGCTGTCTCTGACTAATTTATGGTGTTGTTTTTTCATTTTCCTCTTTTATCTCTCATTTTCCTGCTGTCATTCCCCAAATTTTTAACTCGTGCTGCATCAGAGAGTTTTTGCTCCAGTGATTTGCTCCTCATCTTACCGCCCTGGTCATGGTCGCAGTGTGTCCCTGTCTTCCTACCCCACCTCCAGACGCTTTAGTGATACTTCCTCAAGGAGGAAGCGAACGATGGAGGGGGGTGACGGAGAGCGAAGGGAAGCTGAAGAAGGTGTGTCTCAGTCTCTCCCCCAGTCCTCTGTTGGTCAGTCCATCCTGGTCAGCTCTGCTGGGGGAGTATCGTCAGTACTAGGAACAATGAGAATGGCGTCCACTGTTGTCACAAATGTGGTGCGTCCTGTCGTCAGCACACCGGTGCCAATCGCCAGCAAGTCCCCCCATGACAAGAAACCTGCTCCGCCCCAGACGCAACTTTTCATTGGACCTGGTGCCATGGGAAATGCAGCGACGGCTGCAACTGGAGGGGGTGGGTACTATTCTTCATCATCGCCCAATCCTGTTAGTGCAGCAGCGGGTCAAGGGGGACTGGTGACCAATCTAGTGTTGGGAGGCACATTCCAAGCCCCGCCTGCTGTCCAGCTTGTCACACCTCCTTCGCAAAATCCCACCTCCCCTGCATCGGCCCCACTTACTCATAGTAATGGTCCACTGCCTCTGCCTGTGTTGCAGCCACACATTCTGCCCTCTGCCCCATTAGCACCCTCATTAGGGCAAAAACCGATAACACAGGTCCAATACATTCTCCCTACCCTCTCAACCAACAATCCCAAGAGCCCTTCCCCTCAGCAGGCCAGTCAGCCAACCAGTATCTTCACCCTACCCACAGCTCTGCCCACTCATGCGTCACTGGCCAATGGGAAGCAAGCAGGATATGTCTCAAGTCCTGCTGTAGGAGTGGTTAGCCCAGGAGCCAGAGGTGAGAATATGAATGTCATAAAACATCATAGGAATGCTGAGACTGTAAAACACTTTATATTAATGTGTTAAACACTAATATGTGATAATATGAAAACAGTATCTTCATTGTATTGGCTCAGAACATTATTCTTTGGCTTTTGGTTACATACAGGTACTGTTCTCCACAGACTTGTGCTGTGCCAGAAAAGACAATGTGTGCAAGACCCAATTATTTTTTTAACACTCTGTTCTTTTTTCTGCCTGCAGTGCAAACACAGTCACCAGTTTTGCAGGGCAAAATGCTGGTTCCCATGGCAACAGTGCGGGCTGCTCCTGCCCCTTCTCAGCAGTTTCCCTTGGTAGCCCCTCCTCTTCCTGTTCAGAATGGAGCACAGGCAGGAAGCAAGGTGAGATCTAAAGTGTGAAATGATCACATAACAAGTTAACACTGAATAACTTATGTGTAATTGGTATTTTAAGCGCTAAATTGATAATTAATTGCAAGTCCTATCTGTTTTAAGCAGTATGTTTTCATCTCTCCATCTAGATTATTCAAATAGCTCCCATGCCTGTCGTCCAATCACAACTCCCTTCTGCTGGACCAGTGCAACCAGGGAGCCCGTTTTCAGTTACTATGGGAACAGCTACAGTGGTCTCCCCAGGCTCTACCCCGTCTCAGACAGTGCTGCTACCGCCCCCACCTACAAGGTATAACACACACTCTTACGTACATATACTCACCTAACCGCACACACAAACATCTCCCCCACTCAACTCCTACACTTCAAAAAGCCCAGCACCACTAGAAAATAACCCTGACTTGCTTAAAAGCAGTTAAATCATGTTTCTGTGTATATAACTTTCTCTCCTGCAGAATCACTTATGTACAGTCCACTCCTGGGGTTCCTTCTCCTTTGCCATTAGTTTCCACGACAACAGGCTCCTCCTCTCAGTCAGCATCAGCAACACCTGGATCTGCTTATGTGCCATCGCCCTTGGCAACTTTTGCAGCAATTGCTCATCCAGGCCAGACTTTGGTGCAGCCACTGATCGCAGGTCAGTACACGCAGCACAATAAAGCAACACCATGTGGATTTTTATGAAGAGTGAAACATTTTTTGATTTCACTGAGCAATGTTTCCCTCTTTTAAACAAATCACCAGTTGAATGTTTACAAGAGTAATCAGAGGGGTGTGATCATTGGTGGTATTTAAAGAAATGTATTGTACGTTGATTTGGATCAAGGGTCTCCCAAATACTTACACATAAAACATTACAGCTCACTTTTTTGTGTCGCTCTGTTTTTTAACTTGCAAGTCAGTTTATCAGGTCTGTTGTATTCTGTTTCTCCAGGGCAGCCATCACTGCTGGCTCCAGCCCAGTCACCCAGCGCTCCACACACACCAGCCATCACCGCCATTTACACCCCCACGAACGTGACTTTGGCAACCGGGGTGGTGTCTGTGGCGACAGTGTCACCTAGCATGGTGTATACGGTGTCCAGTCCTTCTAGCCTGTCTCCTCACATTCTTCCTAAAAACACAACAACCTCTCTAACCCCTGTGACCTCAGACAGGCCAGGAAATGCGCCGTTACACTCTGACCGTCATTCGCACCAGGAGAGAACACTGGACCGGCATCATACAGATGGAATCTATCCACAATCCTCTGATAGGCAGGCAGAAAAGGTCTCTCTCTCTCAAATGGACAAACAGTTCCAGGTCCCCAGTAAAAGCAGCAGCTCAGCTGCTCCCCCATCAGGCCACTCAGTGCCACTGCAGGCTGGGAGCCCTGCTCCACCCTCTCATTCTGGTATGAGTCTGCATCAAGGATAAACAGACTTAAATCAATCATAAGCTCTGTTCAGATGGGAATAGTTTAGAAGCTCAGGTCAATATGTGTTTCATAGACAAATTTGATTTTAATTCCATCCGAATTTAACACACAGTTGTTTGTCAGTTGTTGTTTGATTTATTTTTAAATACCGTAGGCTAAAGCTAAATGAATTTAAACATTTTTGCCTATTTTCTGGCTAAAATAAGAGTTGATGATTACAGCCACATCCAGAAAATAGATTTTAGTAATAACAAAAGTAATAACTAGAGATCACAGTCCCAGTACATGAAATCACACGTCCAGTGTTAAAAAACTGTAACTCAGATGTTTAGAAAACCCATACCATTCAAATAGTGCCAAAAACATTCTGTTTTCATGCTTGTGCTATAGCCCCATAGTTAGTAACAGAATGTCTTGTCTCGTTTTCAACAGGCAGTGCTCCTGGGACTCCCAAACTGATCACAACAAGGCCTCCTCAGAAAGTAAAAGCCACAGTGGCCAGCATCCCAGTCGGCAGCTATGATGGAGGAGGGAGAGGAAAAGAGAGAGATAAGGAAAGGGAGAGGGAGAAAGAGAGAGAACGAGAGAAAGACAAAGAGAGCGCGAGTCGATTTTCATTTGAGGTAGACAAGGCAGGTGAGACAGGCTCCCCTGCTGCCTTCCCACCAGAGGAGTCAGCAGAAGGCTCTGCCCACTCTGTAGTGGAGAGTGGTACTACCAGCGGGCGTGGAAAAGAGGCAAATGCCAAAGAGGTTAGGCCCCCTTAATGTGTGCAACTTATATTAACAAATTATAACAAATTTATATTTGTATAATGAGATTCAGTGGTAATTGTTATTTATTGTTTTGATATCAATAAAATAATATTTTGATATCATTTAAAATATTAGTTTAAATGTGGAATTGTTTTGTGTACACCGTTTTGATAAACCAGATGTAATTTAAAAAAATGCTTTGTTAGTGTATTTTTAATAACGTCATAATTCTATTTTTTGAGTTAAAAAGGCTTCTTGTAAAGGCAGTTGCAAAAAATTGGCACAGTTTGTACAGTTGTACGCTACGAGGAAATTGTTTTACAAAATGTGTTACTTTTTTGTTTTTCCCTGCCCCCAGGCTGAACGGAAGGACTCCCACCCTTCCTCTCCATTACCTCCACCCTCTGGATCAGAACCTGCCCCACCTCAGCCTCACAGTGATAAAGATGCACCACCTGCTAAAAAAGTCAAGGCCCGGCCCCCACCACTCAAACGACCATTTGATTCCGTTGACAAGTATGTTTAATAACATACATGCAATTTTTATTGTCTCACTTCTGACTGGTTGACACTGACTATTGACATTGGTCATGTGTACAGGGTCCTGTCTGAGGTGTACTTTGAGGAGCGCTTTGCAGAGCTGCCTGAGTTCCGTCCAGAGGAGGTGCTGCCCTCTCCAACCCTGCAGAGTCTTGCCACCTCCCCACGAGCCATATTGGGCAGCTACCGCAGGAAGAGGAAAAACTCCACAGGCGAGTGTGAAATTCAGACCTCTCCACGAACTGAGTGTAAATAATTAGTCAAAATCAACTAATTGCCTCTTGTGTTTGCAGACCTGGACTCATCAACAGAAGATCCCGTTTCTCCTAAACGGAAAAGTCGTCGCAGATCTAGCTGTAGTTCAGAGCCCAACACACCTAAAAGTGCCGCCAAGTGTGAGGGGGACATTTTTACCTTTGATAGGCCAGGTAATGTTTTACCACCCACACAATATTCAGCTAAAGCCTTTCAGTTCCACAGCTCTTATTCAGATATAAAACAAATGTACATTATTTGCTGTTCACCCCCCTTTCTGTCTGTATCCCTGTTTTTGTCCATCTCTTTCTCAGGTACAGATGGAGAGGATATACTGGGGGAGCTGGAGTTTGAAAAGGTGCCCTACTCATCTCTTAGGAGGACTCTGGATCAGAGGAGAGCTCTTGTTATGCAGCTATTCCAGGAACATGGCTTCTTCCCCTCAGGTGACACATACTCGTGTAGCGCTGTAATGGAAAATAGCATTTTCCATTAAATCAAAGCAATCACAATAACATACAAATATGTTATGGACAAATAACAGTATTCCTTAGATCTAATACCCTCTTTTACCTGCTTCCTCGCACACAATCTACAGCTCAAGCTACTGCTGCCTTCCAGGCGCGATATGCCGATATCTTCCCCACTAAGGTGTGTTTACAGTTAAAGATCCGTGAGGTCCGGCAGAAGATCATGCAGACAGCAGCTCCATCAGAATCGGCTGGCATTTTAGACCCCTCTTTATTACCGGGACCTTCTGGGGCAGCGGCGGGTGAAGGAGGGGGAGGAACAGAACCTCTGGATAAAGAAGCAGAGCGAGAGGGTGAACAGAACAGTCCAGAAGAGCCCAGGGACGCTGGCGATTCACAGGACTCCACCAGATGAAGTTGAGGGACGTGTGAAAAGGAGAGCTTTCAGACCAGAGTCTCCTCTTGACATCTGCATAATCTACATTTGTTCTCTTGTCTCTGATATGACTGCTTCAAAAGGACATAGAGAGAGAAAGCAAGAGCAAAATCTTTATGTAAATGGAGCAGATGAGAGGAGACGCCTTCAAACCATTTGGGGTTTTGAAACGTAATTTCTCAGTATTTTATGTTAATAATGAGACTTTGAATTACAAAAATATTTCAAATAACTTACATTGACATACACTCACCTACATAAAGACATTTGCATACACCACAGTGCATTGTCTTGAATATACACACTTGAATTTACAGCATTATATTAGTCATTAGGCTTCCTTTGGACTTTGAGACTAGAGGATTGTGGGCTCGTCCTGTAAGCTAGTGAAGTCACACTGCTGATGTCTCTAGAAGGCGGGACATGTGAGGGCACATCCCGTTTAAGACAGAATTGTGTTTTCATGGCCTGATGGGCAGTAGCTTGGCCACAGTTTTTTTTATTGGCTCATGGGTTATTGCCAGTCATTGTGAGGCTGGCCTCCATTGGCTAAGTTTTAGTGATAATGAAGACTTATTGGACTTTCATTTTTGATATCTTGTTTTTCCTCAGTGGTGTTTAATTTTTGAAGACTGTTCATGGAAAGCTTTGTTAAGGCACTGAATACCATTGATAAGGGGACTAATTCTGAACTGTATGCTGCCATTTACAAACCTTTTCTTCCTATGATTGGCTTTGGTGGTTGTCAATCAAAACTGGAATCATTCCAAAGGCCCTGATTGGCTAGCCATGAAGGAAAAAGGTAATGGAAGGGAAGTCAACAGGCACATTATTGCCATTGATTTTTGTTTTTTCATATATTAAGAGATTCCACATGTTTAAACATTTCTTTCTCTGCCTTTTTTTAGTTCAACTTTTCATGAGCTGGTGAAGCACGGAGTAAGGAGAATGTTTAGGAATACATTCTTAATAATTTACTATAAGTATTTTATCAATGTTTTAGATAAGAAAATGACAGTTGATTTTTAACATGTAATTAATTCTACAGGTCATTATGTTATAAGATTTCTCATTATTACTGTTCCTAATAATGTTTTGTTGTTCTGTGGATCTGATCCTTATAACCTATATATAATGTATTCCTATTAATATACTCTTTCTTTAGCAGAAACAGAGGGATGAGTCTGGGTGTGAGAAATTGTTTCTCCACCCTCTACCCCCTCTCCTAGAGGCACTTTCATTTTCTTCTTTAACATGTTCTTCTAGTGTCTTTTTCTTCATATTCATGTTCTTCAAAACATGTTTTTTCTTAATAGAAGGCAATTACATAGGCTCATGTTGTCAGACACGTCAACTTTCTTTCTGATAGTTCTACACTTGTTTTATTCACCACTTACATTCCTCCCCTTCTTCATTCCTCTATCTGTCACTTTATCATTCTGTCCTCAGTCACTTTAGGCTGTGAGGTGACACAGGGAGGCCATCAGTGGTGATCTTCTTGTAGCGCTGGCCTTTGTTGTAAATAGAGTCCCAAGACTCCAGAATAAAGAGCAAAAGCATATTTGACCGAACAAAGCCAGTACCGGAAATAAAATTGTAAAGCAAAGGACAAATAAAGAAATAAATATGGTTATAAACATTTCTTACTGTGTTATCTTGTTTTGCTGTTTTAAATACCCAAGACAGACTTTATACCAAGCTCTAAGTTTGTGAGTGTGTCTCTCAGTATACAAATAAATAGATGTTCTGAGAAACAGCCTCTTTCCCTTACCATGTAAATGTTGAAGTTAAATTAAAAAGCATTAATTCTCCTAACAGGAAACAGTAATGGATTGATAAATGTAAAAAGCAGTAGCATGTTTAACGTTGATGTATGGTTTTGAAATGTCTGCATTTGTATTAGTGTAGCGTCTAAGTGATGTAACAGAGTCGATTACCAGAGATTGAAATTTTTTCCTTGGTGCCTAAAATAATTGGTTTTCTCATTGGCCCTTTAGATTGGGGGGGAACTGGTGTGCCTCAATAGGACAAATAGAAAACAAAATAAATAGAAAACAAACATTTAAGCATTAAAATAAAAACAACTAAAAATCTAAATTATTCCTAGTGTTTAGTTATTCTTTCAAACGAATATACATCTTTCATGTTGTCAATCTCTACAATATTTTATTGGGTAGAATTTGTGAGTGGGGAGATCAAATTCTGTTGTGGACAATGTGGGGGGCATTAATATCAAAACGGTTTAGATCCAACTGCTTTAGATAAAACAAGCTTGTCTGTTTTTGAATCCGTTTTGCCCATTTTAAGAAAAGCTCTTTTGTTTGCGTTACACACCCACAGACTTTGAGTTTGCTGTCATTTCAAATGTAATTGATTCTATTTAGCATCATTAACAGAGGTAAAATAATATTACGATTGCAGACTGCAGTGTTGTTAGGACTGCACACATCCATAAACCAATTTAAAGGGAGACAAACCGTTTAAGTTTATTTGCAACACTTCTCAAAGTTGACACATTAAATGATAAAAAATGCTACAAATAACATTCAGTGTACAGACTGAAAAATACTGTATGAAACACATGGGTTTATTGACCATCACATTGACCTAATGCAAATGAGCACATAAAGTCCGGTCCATAGTGAGCAGTAACATCCGTTTGAACCCAGATTCCGTCTTTTTCAGCTCACTGTCCTTAAACTATCACTTGCTATCTCTGGAGCTTTACAATAACTGCAGGTCTGAATGTTAATGGAACATCGGTGAGCAACTTAAATGTTCTGTGGTATTAACTTGTGCCAGTACACCAACCGGTGTCATTTTTGTATAATATTTGAAATCTGCGCCTTCATACTGTCATCAAGCTCTCTTCCAAATTGTCTGTGTATTATCAGCAATGTTACCACAGATTTGCATCTCTTCTGTTGAATCCTCTAAAATCAGCCCTATTCTAAGGCTGTCACAGATCATTAACGTCTCTTCCCTTTTTTTTACCGAAAAGAGGAAATATGCATGACAATCAGTCTGAAAGGACTCATTAGAGTGGCCATGTTGACATACACTTGTTCACACTATATGGAACTTCAATGACATTTAATTCAGTGTACTTTTGAAACATTTCCAAATTTAAAATGTGAAACATTTAATCCAAGACAATTCACTTCAATCTGTATATTGTATCTCTGCCTGCTCTGTTTAGTCATCTTTAATCGTGATCTTCTAATACAGAAGATGATCCACAATGGCTGCTTGAATGCTGCATGATTTTTCTTTCACATTAACTGTAGGTTGTCCACAGTAATGGCCTCCATGTTGATGCCGCCCTCCAGTGCGGTGTGGTACAGCTCAATGGCCTCTGCCAGATCTCCACTTGTCTCTATAATGGCTATTGGCTCTCCAAACTCATTACACATAATAGTGGGAGTGCCCTGAGACTGAAACAGAAATAGTTTTTTTACTTAGTGCACAAAAATGTACATTTTACTTATTAACTAACATATATAAATGACCTTACCTGTGCCAGGTTGGACGCCTGTATCTGAAAGACTTGGGACTGTCCAAGCTGCACCCCCTGCTGGCAAAGCGCAGGCATTGCTGTTGCAAGGTCTATCTCAGAAGCATCCACAACAGCAAAAGTTGCTGTATTGGTTTCTGCGGTAGCATCTCCATTGTGCTCTGGCTCCTGCTGCTGATTTTGGGTGCGACTGTGCGTCTTACGATGGTTTCTAAGGTTTGACACAGTCCTGAAGGTCTTTCCACATTCAGCGCAGGCATGCGGCCTCTCACCTGTGTGTGTACGCCGGTGTTCTGCCAGGTGCATGCTCTGCACAAAGCCTTTACCGCAGAACTCGCACCGAAATGGGCGCTCGCCTGAATGTGTGCGCAGGTGCTCGCGCAAGTGTGTGTTCTGACGAAACCGTTTGCCACAGATCGCACAGGGATAGGGCCGCTCGCCAGTGTGAACTCTCTGATGTAGCGTAACACTTGAGGCAGAAACAAATAGTTTCCCACATACTAGGCAAGGGTGGGATTTTTCAGTAGAGGAGGTGGAGCCTCGTGGCCTGCCTGGCCCAGGTCCATGACTTAGCTGGTGCAGGCGAAGATTTGCTGGAGAGTTCAAGCGCTTGCCACAAATGGGGCAATCCAGATTGGGTCGTACTACTGAAGGAACACTCTGTTGCTCAGTACCATCTGTCCAACCTGATGCCTGCTGACATTTGACCTGAGAATCCTGGGAAAAGCTGAGCATGTTTGTTAGGTTGGGATGCTCTTCCAGGCAATGCAGGTCTCGTTGGCGCTTGCGCAAGAACCCCTCAGGACAATGTGGGCATGGGTAAGGTGCTGGTGACCCTGGGTGGCGAAGAAAACGATGAGCTATGAGTTTAGCAGGACGGGTGAATGAGGCAGAGCAGTCTGGACAGGGTGAGGGCATGGCATTGCTGTGAAGATGTTGACGGTGTTGACGTAGATTCGAAGACTGGCTGAAGGCTTTGTGGCAAATGTCGCACCTGTACGGACGGACTCCAGTGTGCGTGAGTCCATGGCGAGAAAGATTGGCAAGAGAGGAGAAGGTCTTTCCACAGACGCTGCACTGAAACGGACGCTCACCCGTGTGGGTGCGCAGGTGGTTCCGCAGATGAATCTGCTTCTTGAATGGTTTCCCACAGATGTTGCAACCAAAGCGTCTTTCAGTGGCGTGAGTGGTTCGGCGATGGCGCACCAAATGAACCTGAGAGGGGAATCTTTTTTCACAAACTGTACAAGGGAAT
The DNA here is from genome assembly GCA_036877585.1 of Botia kubotai. Taxonomy (NCBI): domain Eukaryota; kingdom Metazoa; phylum Chordata; class Actinopteri; order Cypriniformes; family Botiidae; genus Botia; species Botia kubotai. The sequence continues at coordinate 10,270 of JAZGTI010014261.1, forward strand.
TTTAGATCTTTTTCTGCAACAGGAATCACATTAGCAGTAGTTGATGAGTTGGGGTCACATGTCAGCATCTTTCCTCCATTTTGGGTTTGTTCTGTGTCTGAGAGTTTGAGAGCATGCAGGCCATTCTCTGTTGGCTCTGCAGACTGGGAGACCACAGCGATACCTTCAATGAGAACAGGACCCGTCTCACTGGGATCTTTCACAAGAGGAAGTGGCAGTTCCTTTGTTTTTTTCTTCCAAACAGCCTCTCGTTCTCTTGCTCTTTGGATGATGGAGAGAGATGAATGCTTGGCCAATACAAACTACAAAGGGGAGAGATTATAATTATTAATATTATAATAACATAAACTGCTTGGCTGGTACAAATTACAAAGGGGAGAGATTATAATTATTAATATTATAAGATCATAAACAGCTTGGCCAGTACAAACTACAAAGGGGAGAGATTTTAATTTAAATATGCCGATTTCATTTTTTATTTATAGTGAATGCGTTAAAGCAAAAAAACAACAGGTCTTTGTAATATTATTAGGTTTAGCGCATTCAGAGCATAAATACATGCAATATTATCTTATTCCCACAATAAAACAGATTTTGCAAGTAACATTAAAACACACTAAAACATGGAATGTAATGCAAATCTGCAATAATTCAATAATAAAAAAAATTTCCCCCATACTTCATGGACACAATGTGTTAAGATGTAATTGTATCTATTGTATTGGCTTGAAATCCTTTACTAAAGTCAGTATGCAAAATAATATTAAACTGAATCTCTGATTAAATAAATGTGTTAATGACAACTATGATGTTACTTATACACTTATCAATTAATCAAATGAATCATATTAACTTTAACAGATGTGCTTTTTAAGTTTATTATTTCGGTAAGCATACTGTTTAACAGAGCAGAGCTTCTTTAATTTCTTTTATTAAAATCAGTTTTACCTGCGATTCTGACGCCGCCGGCTCCCGGATTCTGTGAGTGCGGCGATGGTACAAGAACTTGGTCATGTTGGTGAAGGTTTTGGCACAAAACGGACATCTGTGTAATGGTTCAGATGTATGAGATTTCCTGGAGTAGAGAGAAAAGACAAGAATGCCGGACTTGATGAGACAAAACACATATCACAAGCAGAATATATGTGCGTGGATGTGTGTTAGCACCTGTGTATCATGAGCGTCATTTCGGTGGTGAAGCCATGTCCACAGTCCACACACAGAAAACGTGCCTCACCAGAGTGTGTGCGCATGTGTGTCTGAAGTGACACCAGTTTCTTAAACACTTTATCACACTCTGGGCACTCGTGAGTTCCTTGTTCGTGTACACGAATGTGTGCTGCTAGTCGATTGGCTGTCGTGAAAGTTCTTTTGCACTCCTCACACTGAAGGCTGCTGGGAGAGATTAGAGATGTCAAAGCCTGACCTGCGGAGCGGGCTGGGTATGTGCGTCTTTCACCTGCAACCCTTCCAAATTTACTGCCCTCTTCTGATCCGTCGCTTCTTCCTTCTTCTTCCTTAATAGCAGAACTGCTGTCTTCATAGCCCATCATCACCCCAGTTCCCCCACTCTCCTTGTCCAGGGCTACGAAGTGCTCCCCCTGGTGCTGAAGAAAGTCCTCTGGAGTGCTGAATAGCAGATTACACTCCGAACATTCGTAAGGATGGATAATTAAAATGTTCTCTTCTTCCTTCTTTACTGTGTTCACCTGACCAGAGGATGGGAGAAGTTGATGGGAGAAGTTGTTCAGAGTGGTCACGTTGTCCAGCCTGATAGAATTGGCAGGTAAGAAGGGGGCAAGGAGTTTAGCTTTGCGGAGAGTAGCCGGGGCAGAACCATCCGCAATAGCTTGGGCGGAGCAAAACTGGAGGCGGAGCATAGCGGAGGAGGGGCCAGACATGGAAGCGTTTGCTGGCACTAGCACAGCTCTGGTAGGGGCTGCAGACTTAGATGGCGCTTCCTGATCTCGAAGAGCCTAAAAAAATGGAGACAACAAAATTAAGGAAATGAAGACCTGTAAAATCTTAAGAAAATGGTGCTGATGTTCAAATGAACTAAAGGCATAGCATTCTATCATTCATTAATGATGGGTGAAGGTCCCCAACTACCAATGTTATAGATAGTTCCAACAAGAACATAAACTGTGTTTTTATATAAATTTATTTCAATGTAAAACAGACCTGGGCTAAGGTTAGGATCTGGCCTGCCCTTTGCTCATCCAGAACAAGATTTTGCACATTGTGTGACTGAACCTGAGTGAGTGAACCGTCCGGCTGAAGAACAAATTCCTAAATCAGAACATAAGAAGAATTCAGACACTGCAAAAACAACAGTTGCAAAAGTGTGTTGATGTGTGTACACTTACTGTTTCCGTGCTTAAGGTGCTATGGGTACTGCTTCTGCTGTGCGTCTGCCTGTGTGCTAACCACTGTTCAGGTGTATCAAAGAGAGCCAGGCATTCCAGACACTGATACTGGATTGGCACTTCTGCATTGACACCACCCACCTCTGTGACCTCACAAATCTCTGAAAACGATGCATTTGCATGCTTATTACATGCACTACTAAAGCCAAGCTAAACTTTCTGAAACATACAGTACAAATACAGACACTCACCCTGCCCTTGCTCCCTCATGTGCAGTTCTTGATGAAGCAGTAGTTCATCTGGGTTCCTGAGGATGGTGCCACACTCCAGGCACTGATACTGGCTCTCCCCAGTGTGGTAATCCTCATGGCTGGATGGGACTTCGGTTTCGTCCCCTTCTCCTCCAGTGTGGATCTGCTGGTGCACCAGTACCTCCTCTAATGTATTGAAAAGCTGCTGACACTCACTGCACATATACTGATGTTCTACATACTCCTGGTCACTCATGGTGACTGCAGTTGTTAATCCTGGAAGGTAATATGTAAAGATGCTTGGTGTGCTGAAGAGCAGATGCAGTAGTGTATGACTGTAGGGCAGAGATTATCAATCACAATCACTGGGTTCAATATTCTGCCACCTCAGAATCAGCTGAAACCCTGGAACAAAAAACAATATCCAACTTATGTATTTCAAATATAACAAATGCCCAAATCTGCAAGAATTGGTCCGGCTTTGCATTTTCAAACACTATTAAATGATAATTAAATCAGTAAATGTGTCTTAGTGACCACAGGTCTTAAATTATATTCATAAAAATATACCACAAATATAAAGCTATTGCATATATTAAAGTCATTAAACATTTTAATTATGGAATGATTAAAATATTTATGTTAATCATGTTGATTCTGCAATGCATTAACATTATAAGGCACATTTTATATGATTATATGATTTCTCATAAATGAATATGAACACCATGAAACATAGCAGAAATGTAATATAAACGTTATACACATTACACTGCATCAATAAATGATTAAATATTATGCCCATCATTACCGCATTAAATACAGTAACGCTGGGAGAAGAGAGTTCTTTAAGAATACATCTTAAAAAACATGAAACTTATATTACTTATTGTGGCACAAGCATATCAGAAGTCGTAAGGATGCACAATGCTTACCTTGTGGCGAGCAGTTGGCGGCGCTCTTCAGTTTATGCCAGAGCTTGTGGAGCGCACCGCTGTCTCCTGATCGAGCCACCCCGCTGTACGGCGGTCGTCAGGCGGCGCTCTTCACTTTTCCCCGCAGGTCTAAGAACGCTGAACGAGGCCTTCTTTCCTCCGCCGTTTCCGAGCTTTTCCTCGCGCGCTGCACTTGGGCAATCCCTCGTGCGGCGCTTCTCCGCGTCGCGACGGCTTTCTGTAGTTCAGTTTGCGTTTCCAATCGAAATGAACCGATATTATTACGCGCGGCGAGACGTTTGTTTAGATATTTTCATGTAAATACGACCGTGGATGTGGAATTGCACGTTTGTGCGGCCTCTGTTCCTTGTTCTGTGCATGCTGCCCCGCCTCAAGGGGGGGTTTGCGTG
>JAZGTI010014262.1:0-14230 GCA_036877585.1 Botia kubotai
ATGTTTATATTCAACAGGGTCCTTGATTATTTTACTCTGATCATGTATGTGCGGCGCATTATAATGCAGATGGTTTTGTGAACTTGTCAAAATATATTGCAGGATTTGAAAAGAAGCTGTTATTGAAGGATGCACCGGTAAAAAAAATATGACCTGATAGCAAATCCACAACCCGTGCATGAACGTATATCTAATTTTACATGCAAAAGGTTAGCCAAGGGGTTGTTGTATAAATAGAAGACTCATAAATACAGAGGACAAAAAGTCCAGTTTAATTGGATAATTCATAAAAATGGTGGAAAAAAGCTCATGAGATACTAAATCATGACTAAATTTAAAATCATTTAAATGGAGAAGCAAAAAGGACCAATTACCTGCTGTTTTCCTCTGCATTTCTGCACCCAGTCAGCCACGCCCAACAGCAGCCTGTGTCGAACCAACAACTCATTTACTGCCACCAATCGCACGTCTGTGTTCATGTTTATCTGGGAATACAGTTTTATTTAACACAATAAAGACCAGATATGACATCAACCAATTCTAAATGAATGATCTTTGAGCAAAGTCTCAGTACATGACATCATCAGGGTATGATGTCACGTGAGTGCCCACCTCTTTGTTGCTGTAGTGGAAGATGAGGAGAATGACAGTGGTGATGATGATGGACACCAGACTGACACACAGACACAGCACCCAGACATCTGTTGTGCTGCCTTCAAGGTATATGTGAAGGGTTGAGTACACTGCACACCACAACACCAGATACAAAAGCTGCAGGTGACAAAACAAGCACAACCTGATTCCTGGAAACTTAAACTTGTTGTTGTGTAAAGGAATGAAAGGTGACCTAAAAGGAACATGTCATGCTGGAGGTGAACATGATTGCTGAATTCTAAATTACTCTGTACTATGTAAAAGTACTGTAGTGTGGTAGTTTTTAGTAATGTTTAGCAGTATTTCCTTACAGGTGCCATGATGAAATTAAAAAAGGATGAGTTAAAAAACAGATATCTTCTGACAGATGGGTGGTCCAGCGCTATGTGTAGGGGACCCTCAAAATCTTCTGCTGGAATCTGGAACAGGGCAACAATCAACATTAAATTGCTTAAACTAAAATGAAAATCTTACTCCTCTGTCAACTTTTATTGTCAATGTTTTCAATCCCTTTGACTTAATTTCGTTAAACATACAATTAGAAGTTTCAAAGAATGTTCATTCTGCATGCTTTCTATTTAAAGCATAATGCTAAGCATATAGTGACCAGGGGTTCAAGCTCCAAAAAAGCACCACAGAACTACCATAGAAGCATAGCATACTAAGTACACTACCAAGCGGTGTAGGATTTGTGCATTATATTCAAAGTTATATGTATAACAGAAAAATGAAATTCAATTATTCATTGAAAATGTTCTCATCCACTATAGCTGTTGAATCTCATTTGCATTTCAACATTTTTAACATGGCATGGATGACATGACACTTAACAGACATAAGAGAGCTAAATGGCATTTGGTGTTGTTGATGTCTGGGGTAACATGTCTTGATTCAGATAATTTGTAAATCAAGTCATACAGACTATGAAGTATTTATGGTATTTGTAACAGTCCCCTTTCACATATTGTATGTAAAAGGCAAATATTAATAAATAAATGTTTTAAAATCATAAAAAATAAAAAATGTGAAATGATGTTTGTCATTTTAGGATGAACTACTGATTTAATTGTCTTAAATGTGCTGTTAAGTGGGTAATAAGCTGTAGCTTTGTTGTTTATGATGTTAAAATTCCACTGGCCTGGAAGCCCCTTCTCTCCAACAGAGTCCTGCAGTCTGCCAAGTCAAACGTGGGAACCAACATAGAGGACGTGGACACAAATGCCACACATTGACCTAAAAGAAAACAGGTGAGCTGTAAATGGCCAAATGAAAAGTCTTAAGAATAGATACAACCTTAAATACTTCAATCATTCAGTGTCTTTTGACATCACAGGGAATAAGCACTAGATTTTAATGGCTGTTTACACCTGTTAAGAATTCAGATCGAAAGTAATGCTTTTAGAGGAAGCTAGATTACATACTTGTAATTCTTGTGCCCTTATAGAGACACAGAGTAATTAGAGCATTACAAGCATGTTAGTATCATTATGTCCCTCCCAAACCTTCATACCAGCAATAAACCAGTAACGTTTACACAGCACTTAATGAGTTTGTGTGTGTGTGAGATTTCTGTTTGTTGTAAGATCCAGTACCATTCATCCATGTGGTTGCTCTGCTTGTTTCTCCTGCTGTGACTGAATGTCCTGTGGGGGATTCAACATCACCTCTTTCCTCTCCATTACACTGCACCTCCCTCCCCTCCATGGAGACAGCCACTGTCAGAACCTGCTAGAAAACACACACAACAAAATATTAGGAAACACTGTGTCACTGCAATTTGAGTGTAAGTTGCATATAAAAAAACATTGTTTATCAAGCAATTACAATGTGGGTTGTTGCAAGGGTGTTGCTATGTGGTTGCTAAGGTGTTTGTTTTTTTGGCTATTGTTATGCAGTTATTAGGTTATTGTTAGAGAATCCAAGATGGTTGCCAAATCTTGATGCTACTTTGGTCCCTAGACTTGGTCCCTTCTTCAATGTAGGACTATGGGACTTTATCTCCCTGTTTTATGCTCCACAAGGTAAATGAAAAGCACATGTTTTGAGACAGAATTACCATCCATAACACATTTAGTCAATTAGCAGCTGCAATGGAGTGGATTCAAGGTATACATTTTTATAAGTATGTGTGTTCCATAAAAAACCCACAACATTTGTGGCATTAACACAATGCACTACCAATTGAGCTATGTCATATAATGCTTAGATTTGTTTAAAGCCATAACTCTAAGTCTGAGCTTAACAGGGTTGTCACTGTGTAGTTTAATAACAAAAAGCATTGAGATTAAAGCTTCCTTTATTACACAAGACAACTCTGTACATGAGCAGGCGGAATAATTATGCTTTCAGCAAGCATCACTAACTAATTTTGTCTATAAGGGTCATGATAGGGTTCACATGAATAAAAGCAAACTCACATTTTTACTGTTTAAATGTTTTCAGTAATATCAGAATTCTATTTAAAAATGTGATGCCATTCAGAACAGATCTTGCAGGTAGAAAATAGACTAAATATAACAACTCACATTGGTTCAGACCTCAAAAGATGATAAAGGATTTGGCCGGGCCCAGCTTGTTCAAAAGTTATTTTCAGCACAGCGCACAGCCTGCAAAGGACAGGAAACAGCAAACCTTTGAACGACTTCTTGTTTTAGAGTTTCTATACAAGACATTAAGGAAGATGTTTGTTTCTCAACAATAAAGAAAACTGACTTTATTACTTAACCAGCTGCACAATGTTCTGCATATACTTTATAAAATATAACAAGCCTTCTGATTCATGGTGATTCTCTTGTAAAAAAATATGTTTTCATAAATATATACAAATACACAACATCAACGCAAAACAGCCTTTAAATGCATTATGGTGCGATATTGCTTCAGGCTGCAGTTAATGTTTTACTCTTGTGCCTTAGGGAACATAGATCAAGACAATTTTACTGCAGCTTCAACAAACCTGCCCACTATAACACTTCCAGAGGTCTCCTCTGCGATCTGTAATGAAAATTAAAGAGAATAGACGAAGTCAGAGAAAGCTTAAGAGACACCCCACCACCACCAAACCCTTTTATTCTCACTCACCCTTGTTAGTTTGTTACTGTAGCAAACACATTATGCTGCTAAAGTGTTAGAGCAGAATTTGCATATGGCAAGTCCATCTTGTCATTTCTCTTCTCTTCACAGACTCAAGCCTGCTGTTGCCACTACCTTCGTTTTTCTTTTCTGTCAAGCCCCTCCCACTGTTTTAATATTGACTTGTCTAGTTCTTTATAGCTATTTATTTTGTCATTCTCCCAATTGTCTGTCACGCCTCTTTTAGTCTCGCAAACCTCTGCCTCTCTTTTTCTTTCATTCTCTGCATGGTGTGTCTTCCTCTTTATATGTATGAAACTCTGAACACAGCTTTAAGTCCCGCCCCCTTATTGCTCTTCCTCTGTTTTCTGCGCTTTCTTTTTCTCTCTCAGCTTGTGACTCAGCTCAGTCTGAACACATGACTGCAGGAATGTACACACAATTTCACAGCCCCATGGCAAAAAATCCTTGCGTTTGTGTGTAAGCACAGGGGAGAGAGTGAGATGGGTGGGGGCATAATGGGTTATTATCCATTGGGTTGTCACAGCTATTTGCTGGTGATTGAATTAAACACTAGTAGCCAAAAAATAATAAATTAAAAAAAAAATTTAAACATGCCATTCTGAGTCATATTAAAGGCCATTTTTCAGTTTTCACTGTTAAAAACATAATGTTTACATGAAGACTGGGCTTTTTTTGTCACAAGAGATATATCTTATTAACTAAGGTTTTAAGAAGTCCATTTACACAAATACTTGTTTTCTCTAGCAGAGGTTTTGTATGTTCACCTTCTTTAAAACTGCCGTACATGAGAATCATAGGGCATACATTTCATAATTTCATGTCTTAAATTAGGCATATCACTATTTATCCACAAACACATGTACAGTGTTTAATTCGTTACAATTTTAATTACTGCTAAAAGAGCAGTTTTACATGCAACATTTATGTATGCGAATTTTGAATTATTTAAATTGTATCAAATAAATTTATGAAATAATTAAAGCTAAATTCCTTTTTAAATCCACTCACAAGGTCAGTACGTAATTGTAACATTCTTTAATATCTTCAACCTCCAATCTCCAACATATAAATATAGACGACGTTTGGGTGTGGACAACAACTGCGCACAGTGTACCAACGCCATCAGTAGGCTTTAGAGGGAACTACATTTCTAGAACTAAATTCGAGCAGTCATTTGTACAACACAACCCACTGTGTCTCAGATATTTCTCCTGAGAAAAGAGATCTCAACAATGTCACAAGCTGGGCTCAGGTTTGCCTGAAAAAGTCATCTCAAAATCATTTAAGATTTCAATATGAACTCAAACATTTCTCATCACATTTACCCAAATCCAGACTATTTTAGCTACATCATTTATCTACATTGATTTTAGAGCTCTTATACTCTTAACATGTTATATTATTATAACATATTTTTTAAGTAGTTGAAGTTTATACTTCTAAAGAAATAAAAATGTTCTCCTGGAATATGCAAGAAAGTTTATTTTACATATATTTGTAAACAAATTCACAAATTGTGCAAACATTGGCTTCTTTTTTCTAGTCAAAAACGATACAGTCAACAAACAAGAAATATAACACTAAATGCAAAAGAAAAGGTAGATGAATTATTCCAGCAATTACAGAGTGCTACAAAATATGTCAACAGAGATAAAACAATGTCTTACATAAAGGCCAAAACTAAACATTGGACTTTATTTTGGAAAACATTGGGAAAATGTTTTTGAACAATGTGTTCTTATATACAGGCCTAAGGCTCGTTTTACACATATTAGCACAGTATCATCTATGCTGTGCCTGTTCAGCAGTCAAAATTTTTTAAGTCAGCACATATTTATTAAAATAAAAAACGTACTCTTACTGTCATCAGCGCACTCTCACTATTAGCTATTATGTTTACAAATTTTAAATCAATATCAGGAAATCATTTAGGGAGAAACTGATTGTAAACAGAAAAACCTTGAATGACACCGCTCTCAGTTCTTATGCAAATAATTTACCCAGCGTCATGGTTCTGTCATGTGACTTTGACGTCACAGCACGGCGGTCATATGACTTTAGGGTGAAGAATGTGAGGATTCTGTTGTTATGTGTCAGTTTTCCAGATTTAACAAACCCTGTTAAAATCAAAAATAAATTATCGATTTTCAAGAGGAGGGAGCACTGCTGTGGGCAAACACTTGCATTGATCGTTTAAATGGATTTTATTAGACAATGTAGGATTGTACTTTGCATTGCAGTGTTTTCGTTAGCGTGTGCGGACTACTCGCAGGTAAGTAGTTCAGTTAGCCTCACATGTTAATTTCTGCTGCTCTACATTACAGTTTTTTCTTAAAAACGAGTATATTAACATTTATCATAATACTAAACATGATGTTGCATGTCGTTATGTTGCACCATGTTCGCCTGCTTTTTGTTGCCCAGTAGGCTACTGTTAGATGCAAGTTAAAATTAATGTCTGTTTATAATTTCTAGTTTTCTCTTGCCTAATCTTCAATATTGCTATTGCATTGTAAAGTCACATGTACGTTACGCGATGCTTTTTAAGTTAAGATATATATCCATAAATCCATAGACTATGCAATATCATTTATTATAAAGCAAAAATAAAATCCAATACATATAAATTAAAGATAAATACACTTTTTCAATATTGTTTTATTAGTTTTTGTAGAAAAACAACACTGACAAAACAACATATGAAACAAATAAGTAAGCTCAGACTTAGAGTTATGGCTTTAAGCAAATCTAAGCATTATATGAAATAGCTCAATTGGTAGTGCATTGTGTTAATGCCACAAATGTTGTGGGTTTCTCATGGAACACACATACTTATAAAAATGTATATAAAAATGTATACCTTGAATCCAGCACAAGTCATTGCAGCAGATAATTGACTAAATGTGTTACGGATTGTAATGCTGCCTCAAAACATTTTTGAGTAAATAATACACAAAACAAACCCTAGATGGAAGAAAAAAGGCCAGACAATGTAATAAATGATACACATAAAATAACTTTTAATAAATACATAGAAAAGCATACATGGAAATTGCATTGTAATACCCAGTACTTTACTCCTGCACAGATTGACCCATTGATATATGAGGAGCAGTTGCTATGGGTCAGTGGTGGAGCTGGTCAGGTGAACACTTATCGGATCCCCCTGATAACCTTTACGGTACGTGGAAGTCTGCTGGCATTCTCTGAAGCCAGGAAACAGTCATCCAGCGACATCGGGGCCAAATTCATTGCAATGAGACGCTCTACAGACAAAGGTGGACCATTCACTTTCACAGCACAGTTTTTGTGCTTGTATTAATCATAGGACTACCATAAAACAGTTTCTAGTTTTGCAATGTAAACTCATTTAATTAAATTGAATTCACTCTGATTTGAATGAAATCTCTTCCCAGGCACCACCTGGTCTCCCACCTCATTCATAGTGGATGATGGCTTTCTAGCAGATGGGCTGAACTTGGGTTCAGTTGTTGTGGATGAGGAGACTGGTGCTGTGATACTCATTTACTCTCTGTGTTTTCACCATCATCAGTGCAGCCCCTCCAGCACAATGCTGGTGGAGAGCCTAGATGATGGTTTCACCTGGAGTGCGCCAAGAAACCTCTCCGTTGAGCTGGGGGTGAAGAGCTTTGCTCCCGGGCCTGGCTTTGGTATACAGGTGTGAATTCTTTACCTGAAGAAAAGAAAACTCATGACCTCTTGTTTATGACACAGTTATGACTGTTCATTTCTTTGGTTATATAACTGTGAAAAACAAGTCCTTTATAAAACAAGCCAAAACAAGTCACATGATTAAAGGGATAAGTCACCCATAAATGAAAATTCTTCCATCATTTACTGGGGAGTTTTAACTTTTTTTGCTTTTTGTGTTTATGTTAAATTATGGAGAAATTTTCATTTTCTGGGTGAACTATCCCTTGAAGCATTGGGGTGTTAAAATAGATTATATGATATTCTTCTTATTTTTCAACTCTTGACCGCTTCACATGACTATTATTATATGTATTTATATGCAGTTTCATATAGTTCATGATATGCTTGTCTTTACAGAAACGCTTCCCTCCCAATGTGGGCCGCTTGGTGGTGTGTGGTCATGGATCTATTGCTGGTGATGGTGTCTTCTGCATCCTGAGTGATGATCATGGTAAATCCTGGAGATATGGAGCTGCTTTGAAGAGCATTCCTTATAACCAGCCTAAACAAGATCTGGACTTCAATCCAGATGAGTGTCAGGTAATAGTGTGAATCTTCAGTAGTATCTCAATTTAAAGGGATAGTTCACCCAAAAATGAAAACTTTTCAGTAATTTACTCACTCTCATGTCATTTCAAACTAATTTGACTTTTTTTATGTGGAACACAAAAGACGACGTTTTGAGGAATGTGTCAGTGGTTTTGTGTCTATACATTACAAGTCAATGAGTGCTACTGTTGTTTTTACCAATGTACATTCAAAATATCTTCTTTCGTGTTCCTCAGAAGCAAAAAAAGTCATACAGGTTTGGAGTGATGTGCATATACATTGTGATCATATAAGTGTTTGTCATGTTAAATAAGTTCTTCAGTGAGTTTATTCATTGCAGTGCTTTTTCAATGCATAAAAGTGCATTCTTTACTGCAGCTGAAAACTAATACAGAGCATTTTCTGTAGGTTTCTGCCACCCTTTTAGGTGTTCTGTAATAATGATTACATGTGCAGTTTGCATTGACTTCATTGGCGTACATTGAAGGACATATTAGTGATCGTTACTGGTTTATCTAGACATTTATAGAAAACTGCATAATAACTGCATGATAACCTACGCAGATATTCACTAAATCCATTACTATAGCTTCTTACAACCAGGCACGTACTTACCCTAAGCAAAGTCAGAACCTGGAGCCCCCCACACCCCAACTTTGCCTGTGATTGTCTTTTGAATTGCACAGCAGTAATAAGCTTTGGCAAACTTTCAGTATTTGATTTCATTTCTTTTGTTTTGAGCGCTGCTTGAATAAGCACACTTCATAGTTAATTCTCTCTATATATCTAGGCTGCAAGTTAATAAATTATGTCAAAAGCAATCATTAAATGAATTAACCACTTGTGGCCAGTAGGGGGCCACGCGCTATTGCGTGTTTTGGGTGGTGGGTAAACTACTACTTACAGCTCACAAGAGATGCAACATAGTGTTTATATTCTTTTACTGGGAAATGTTGTAGTGCAAATGTAAATACTAAGATTACATAAATGTATTTTCTGTGTCTTAACTCAGCCAGTGGAACTGCAGGACGGAAGCATAGTCATCAATGTACGTAACCAAAACAACTATCACTGTCGCTGTCGGATAGTAGTGCGAAGTTTGGATGGAGGTGAGTCTCTGCCTGTGGAGGAACTAATTTTTGACAAAACCCTGGTGGATCCTGCTGTTGCCGCTGGTGCCTTGCAGAAACAAGGAGTGCTGTACTTCACCAACCCAGCCAATGCTAAAGACAGTAAGAAACAACCAAATCAGCCTATTTTTGTAGAATAATTAAAATAGACCATCATTTAAGCATCACTTCTTGGCTTTTGTGCAGGGATCAATCTGACTCTTCGCTGGTCTTTCACTGATGGGAAGTCATGGGAAAAGGAGGCGGTCCAGATCTGGGCGGGGCCAAGTGGTTATTCCTCTATGACATCACTCAAGGGCAACTCTCCCGAGGATGAGAAATACATCTTCGTCATTTATGAAAAGGGCCATAAAGAATGCATTGAGACCATCTCGTTCGCCAAAATCCATCTATATGGGGGAAAATAAAATGCAGGTGGAGGAGCAAATAAAAAGGGAAATTTAGGACTTTAAAAATGACATTTTGACCTTAGAAACAATCAAAGGTCCAGCCTGATCCCAAATATTTTTTACTTTTTTAACATTAAATTTGGTATTCTGGCTGGACAGTGCTATGTACCAATTGGTCAAGGCTGATGTGAGAGTGGAAATTAATCCTGTTTTTAAAAATTCAAGTCATTCTGATTTATTGTGAGACTGATATGTAGTATAATGTAATATAAAACCAATTATTTTATATTACAATGCAATACAATTATATTATTAGATTGTGCTCACTGATGTTTTTACCTGCCTCACTTTAATACACAAAATGTACTAGTATTTCTTAATGAAAGTATTCTTTATGCAGTTGGACAGCAGTGCCTGTTATTGCACATGACTTTATTATGGCTGTTCTTTTTGATTGCTGCTAAGCAACTAAGCTGGCATTTCCCAATCAGTCTTTTATCAGTTATTTTAAACAATTAAATTTAAAATGGCTTAGAGTAAAATAACTTGTCCAGATTTTTAATGAAAGTTCAACAGTAGTTGTATGTAAACAAATGTTTTGCAGTACTTGAATCAGTTTTGTAAATACATTGATGTGATGTTTTGTGTCAATTACCATGGGGAATTCTCCACATAAGCATGCATGTGATTAAATTGACACCCTCTTATATTACTGACAAACTGGATACAAGGCTGTGCAACACCGTTATCTAACCAAGTAGTGTCCATGTTTTCCACATTACAAATCAGTAAATGTTTGATTATAGCTGAGGTTTTCGGAATTACTTAAGTTATATGATTTGGTGTATACAGTCTTTCATGTAGAAACTTCAAGTTTTTAGAAACCAGACATTTATTGCCAAACAGATTGTTTTGTTATTTAAACATTAAATCTAATCTTATGTTGAATATCATGTTTCTGAATATCATGTTGTTTAATAAATATGTCACTTTCTGTTTGTAAATGCAGCATTTTTTATGACTTTTGGACTTATGGGAGAGAGAAAGTCAGACAGGACAAAGAAAACACTGTAAATAATAATGGGCTTTTTAACTTTTGGTTAACATAATCCAGGGATGTCTTGTTCCATGTTTCATACTTCTTATGCTTACTTCCTACCCCGATAATTAGATTAAGAAATAGTTAATAATTCACACTGTATGCCAGTACTAACCTCTGGAGGTGTGGAAACATTGTTTAATGCAAAGGTAAAAATGACGTTAATAGAGTGTGTAGTGTGGAAAAGTATTAATAATAACTATAATAACACTTTAAAATAAGCTCAATTTGTTAACATTAGTTAACTGCATCCTTTTACATGAAAAAAAATGTTAACATTTATTTTTCTTAGGTAATTTTAACATTTACCAACATATTTTTAAAAATCAAAAGTTGCATCCGTTAACGTTATTTTAATGCAGTATGAACTAACATGAACAACCGCAATTGTAACAAAAAATAAATGCTAAAAAACATTGCTTATTGTTAAATTGTTAGTTAATGGATTCACGAATGTTAATGAATAGATCTTATTGTAAAGTGGTATCATAATAATATTTTTTTTTATTTATGTGTTATTATTTAGTGTCTGATTGTAATTAATGATTAAATGTAAGAGCTCGGGTGGCGTGATATTTGGTAAAGACAACAGTCGTTGATCTTACAGTGGAGTCAGGAAGTCTTCACTTCCTTATAAATAACACAATACTGCAAACTAAACTGGTCGGTAAAACCAGTTATCATGCCTTTTGTTTTTTAGTGGTGACTGACTGCGAGTCTCGACTTCAGACAGATGGATAGCGCCTATGACTACAGAAGGTGCAGCTATGAATTTTTACCGCAGTTTGCTGCTTGTGGTCTTCTGTTCATTTACACGAAGCGCAAAGGTAATATAGTTTATTATAACCTTCGCACGTAACAATTAAACGTTACGCGTTTAGACCATACCAGAACACGTTCATATTTAATTCGCACGATAACTCTAATTTCACCCCTTGTCAAAGTATCCAGCTCTGTTGTAATTACAGAAACTAGGGCTAATTGTCAAATGAGAAAGTTGTATAGAAGAGCTATTCAATCGCAGTCAGTATTAAGGTTTAATTCTCTATTCATCTAAATACATAAATGCATGTTTTCTCCAACAATGGTTTTGTATTGTGGTTTTAAGCAACTATAATGAAACTACTTGTGAATATTTGTTGTAAATTCTGTTCTTCAAACTTATATTCCTTCCAAAAATCATCATGTTTTGGTAATAGCTGTAAGCCAGTAAACACAATGATTTCAAAGTGTGTTAAGTCAAAGGTCAGGTGATTCCTAATGGTCAGCTCTATTTCCAAGTGATTCCTAGAGCCACTGGCTTTGCTTACTGGGAAAATATTGACATTACCTGGAATATCTCATTTTTTTAATGTTTTGTGAGTACAGCTGTTGGTATGAAGTAATGTGGAAATTGTTGTTTAGATAAATTAATTTGAAGGTAGTTCTTACCCCTAGGATTTTTAATTCTTAAGAAGACTGAACATTCTGTTATTGTTAGTCTATAGAATTTATGGATTTACAAGTCTAATCAATTCCGAAATATTAAAACATACTAATACAATTTAAAGGGATAAGCAATCCACTCAAAAATAAAAAAAAATCATCATTTATAGCATTACAAACTTATATGGCTTTTTCCTTTTGTGAAACACAAAAGAAGATATTTTGAGAAATGTCTCAGTAGTTTTGTGTCTTTACAGTGGAGGTCAATGGGTGTCACTATTGTCTGGTTGCCAACTTCAAAATATCTTCATTTGTGTTCCTCTTTTGTGTTCTGTTAACAGCCTGAAGGACTGTGTCAGTCTCTATTTCTTTATATACATAGCTCTGACCACAGTTATTTTATGTATTTCCTTATCACATCTTGTTAGATCAAACCTGCAGTTGCTGATGAGCAGTTGCTATGGGTTGGTGGTGGAGCAGGAGAAGTTCACACCTATAGGATTCCCCTGCTCACCTTTACTCCTCAAGGAAGTCTGCTGGCTTTTGCAGAGGCCCGGAAGATGTCAGCCAAAGATATTGGAGCCAAGTTCATAGCCTTAAGGCGTTCCACAGACAGAGGTGTGTCAGACTGAGTCAAACTCTGTCCTATTACAGGGTTTTCCTTCTCCTTTCTACTCTGACCATCACGTTGTTTTATGAAACTGCCAGGAACCACCTGGTCTCCCACCTCATTCATAGTTGATGATGGAACTCTAGAAGATGGGCTGAACTTGGGTTCAGTTGTTGTGGATGAGGAGACTGGAGCTGTGATACTTATCTACTCTGTGTGCTTCCATCATTATCACTGCAGACCCTCCAGCACAATGCTGGTGGAGAGCTTGGATGATGGTCTCACCTGGAGTGCACCACGAAACCTTAACCCACAGCTGGGAGTAAAGAGCTTTGCTCCTGGGCCTGGCTTTGGTATACAGGTATTGCATTTGGTTCCTTTGTTTAGATGTCCCCTTCTAAACTCCCTCCCATACACTTAACATGTCTTTTTAAAGCTCACAGATACTAAATTTACCCTGTGTACAAATTCCTGCTTTGTGTACAAATTCCTGTTTTGTGTGATTTAAGTACATTTTTGTGACATAGCTACATTTATCACATGTATTATGTAGGTCATCAAAGCTCCTGGAAACCAAAACAAATTCTTTGTGTGTTTACACTTTATTTTTGTTGAATGAAGCTCATTCTAAATCGGATTCTTCAAGCTCCCTGACAATGTTTGTGATGTAATTGTGTTGACAGAAACATCACCCCCCTGCTGTTGGGCGTCTGGTGGTGTGTGGGCATGGAACCATAGCTGGAGATGGTGTGTTCTGTCTTCTGAGTGATGATCACGGACACACATGGAGATATGGAGCTGAACTGAAGAGTATTCCCTACAACCAACCCAAAAGAAAACTTGATTTTGCTCCAGATGAGTGTCAGGTATAAACATAATAGGCTTACTTTAAAGCTTATATATTAACAATAATAAGATGAGTGTTTGGATCGCAGTGTAAAAACTAATGTTGTGAATTAGAACGTTTTGAAAAACATCCAGACTTGTTTTCTGTCTTATCTCAAAGCCAGTGGAGCTGGATGACGGCAGCATTGTAGTCAACATACGAAACAACATGAACTATCACTGCCATTGTCGCATGATTGCGCGCAGTCTGGATGGAGGGGAAACTCTGCCGGTGGAGAAGCTGGTGTTTGATTCCACACTAGTTGATCCTGCGGTCGCAGCTGGAGCTTTACAGAAGGAGGGAGTGCTGTACTTCACCAATCCTGCCAACTCTCAAAACAGTAAGGCTATATAAAACCACTACTTGATTTAAAGTAATGATCTGGAATTGCAATACACTTTTAAAAATACAATATGCTATCTGTTCTTTGTTAAATGTGAGATAAGCATAAATACATGCCAATTCAATTTTATTTTATTTATATAGCGCTTTTACAGTGTTACACTGCTTCAAAGCAGCTTTACATAAAAACAAAGAATAATAATAAAAAAATAGAACAAATGTCGGACATGTTAATGGTATCATTGCAAATAATATGTGTGAGATAAGACTAATTACATATACTAGGCCTATAGTATGTTTGTGAACAAAGAGCTGACTGAACCGATAAAGCCACAA
>JAZGTI010014263.1:0-14230 GCA_036877585.1 Botia kubotai
GTTGCCTCTTATTGTAATCGAAGTTGCTTCCTGTCCTGATTTGTAAGTCGCTTTGGATAAAAGTGTCAGCTAAATGACTAAATGTAAATGTAAATCTATATATCATTGGAGTTTTGGATCCTTGTAGCCCTGTTGGCTTGCTTGCTGGGAGACTGCTGACGTCTAACTTAGCCTAGGGTTTTGTTTTGTAAATTGTAAATGTCCAATATTTTACTGTATATATTTTATGTATGCTGCTTTTGCATGTTGTGTAGTTCATGGTACTATGGCAAATCCCTTATAGCCCTGTCCCATAAGATGTTGTCTGTTATATGCCATCCTTATGTAAGCTGGAATGCATATATTTTGCTCAACAATTTTGTGGCTTTATTGGTTCAGTCAGCTCTTTGTTCGTAGACATACTATAGGCCTTGTATACGTAATTAGTCTTATCCCACACATATTATTTGCAATAATACCATTAACATGTCAGACATTTGCTCTGTGTTTTATTATTATTCTTTGTTTTTATGTAAAGCTGCTTTGAAGCAATGTAACATTGTAAAAAGCGCTATATAAATAAAATTGAATTGAAAACACTCTTGCTACAGTGTTT
Organism: Botia kubotai; assembly: GCA_036877585.1. Lineage (NCBI taxonomy): Eukaryota > Metazoa > Chordata > Actinopteri > Cypriniformes > Botiidae > Botia > Botia kubotai. The sequence goes on from JAZGTI010014263.1 coordinate 596, forward strand.
GTCAGATTTGCATGAAACTTGGTATGTAGCATCTAGAGACACTTACAACAGAAAGTAATTGTTCTAATCGTTCTCCTATACTTAGTCAACGAATTTAATAGTGAGCATATAAAATGGAAATCAGGCTGTATCTTTAAACAAACTTTGTCACCATATCCTGACAGTCTCATAAAAATTTTGGGACAGAGCCACCTTTTGGTCACCAACTGTTTTATTGTATGTTAATTGTATGTTTTCTTTAAATTGCTTTTCCTAATCTCATTATCAGAGATGTCCACAAATATTTCCCTTGGTGCCATTAATGGGCTTGACCCCATAATTGCAGCTTGCAGCTATATTTTACCTCCATGTTTGGTTTGTATCGATCCTCAAATACTGAAATGGCAGCTGCTGCTCCAGACCCTGAAATTTTGAGATTTTATAATCAGTGGCATTCTCGCAAACTGTAAAAATCAGACAATATGTCCTCAGCATTAAATAGACATTTTAACGTTGTGCTAAGACTGTGCACACATGCTGGTCAAGTTCCAATGGTATTACCATGTTTTTAATATGGTACCAAAGGAAGAGGACTACTGACTCTTTCAATATCAAAAAAGAGGAAACAAAAAATCAAGTGTACCCATGGTAAGGAAAGGAAGCTTATCATAGGAGCCATGAGGATAGACACTATAGAGCTGTGGGCCATTAACATCCACACCTCCCACGATGAGAGAGGAACCAATGTGCCCCTGATACCTTTAAAATTAAAATAATCAATCAGTAAATACTGAGACATACACAGTGTATGGGGCACTACTGTGTAAAAAACATAAAACGCCTTCAGAGTAACCAAATACAATATTTACTAGAGCAATAGAAAGCAACAATAACTGACTTCTAGAACCAAGGCTGCTTAAGAAACAGTATTTTCCTGTTCACTGACAGGATTTCAAATAAAAAAAAGGTATTCTAAGGCTTAAATCAAACTAATCAACTGTGAGATTAATCATATTTTAATCCATTACACATTACAGTTCTACAGAAGCATACACCATTACAATGAAAACTCAGAACTCATCATAGGTCTTAAAAATATTTACAAATTGTAAATACAAATATTTTTTAGATAAAATGAATTATGCATTATAACTATCTATCTCATAATCTATCTCATAATGACTTTGTATCTCTTTTACTTATTGCCTCATAATTGACTTTTAATCCCATTGATTTACAAAAGTATGTTTTTAAACAGTTAAATAAGTTTTATCTTTTTGACACTTTATCAGACTAAGTTACTGAATAAGCATCACTTTTTCACCTAAAAAGCATCTGTTTAAGCTGTCGCGTCACTGTGATGATGAGAGGAGGTCGTCCTGTACTGAGCGAATGCAATTCCACATTTGATGACATCATCTGAGTGGTGACCTCAGCATCAGCTGCAACACCTGCACCACAACAGCTATAGAAAAAGCTTGTCTAAATCATTGTGGTAAACAAATCTATTTTCAACCTTAACCTGAGCTCTGTCAATAAGAAAGCAAATGATTTGACACACTCACTAGATTTTGGGGGCAATGTAGTGGATCTTCATGCAATTTTTATCAGCTACGACCATATCATCTGTGGCCCTGGTGTCTGCTCCTAAAATCACTCCATCCTAAACATTTTCATTGTATTTATATAATCATACATTCCATATATTTATAAAAAAATACCTGAAAACAGTATCTACATAATACATACACAGAATGTATATGTTTACATAAATTAAATGTGCATATGCAGCTAGAAAAATTACATAACCACACACATTGAAGGTTGAAGTACAGTAAACCAACCTTAAATATCAAGCCAGCGATGGTGGTGCCAGTCTTTCTGGCTTTTGGTGCACTGTAACCCTTCTCAGATAGTTTTACCTCCAAAACAGCATTTCTGTAAAAAAGAAAAATGTAGCACTGTGTAATATAAACTCTAAACCAACTCTAATAGCAGAGAGTTTTTAAAGGTTTAAGCCTCAGGTAAAGCACCGATTCTATATAAAACTACTAACCTTTAGACAGTCATTGTTTCAAGATGCTAGAAAAAGCATATCTGAGATTAAATGTTTGTGTATGTTTCTGTTCTTTTGTATGTTTTAGGTTTTATGTTTAGTCATGTATACATGAATAATGTAGCCTGTTGTGGCACTACATGCTTAATAATAAAGCATGTACTGCCACAACCAGAATATTTTTATGAATTGTTTTGCTCTTCATTACATTAAATTAAAAGGTTAATTAATGGCAAGTTTGATTACTTTAACTTATTTTGTGACAACATGCCCTGCCATTGCTTATTGGCGAGCATGTTGTCACAAAGATTAACAGACCTTAAAAATCAGTTTTCAAAGTGACACTACACTGAGTAACATAAAAAGTGTGACAACTACCTCTGGCCTTTTTACCATGGCACGGAACAATTACCAAACTTATACTATTTTACTTAAACAATAAGGTATTTTAAAAACTATAGAGATACTGTAATGGATTATGCCCACCAGACAAGTGGGCATACACTTGTTACACATGAATTACACATGACATATGGCGCTTTTGTTAGCAGGTGTGTGGGTGTTTGGATGTTAGGCCATTTGCTTACACGTTTAAGTTTATGTTTCTTAAACTAACAAATCCAAAACTTATGTAACACATCACAGAATGCATAATAGGGTTTTTAAATCATTGCAAATTTGAGTTTTCCCCTTAAGGTTTTGTATTTAAACGTATTAATTAAATAAATTAATGTATTACCTTTGTGTGTTCTCAAAAGAAAATCCTCCGGTCGGATTCTGCCACTTTCTCGTTGTGTTCAGCATGTTCACCTGCACAGTATGTAATACGTACAGCAAGTTCGGACTCGAGTGAATTAATCTATCGTTTTAGGGCGTTTACTCGTCTCACGTATACTGTAAACGGTCGGGGAGTCAGTGCGTCAGCGATTTTAACGACTAAACAGGAGTTTTTTTCTTTCGCTTTCACTTCTGTCACATGTCGCTTCTCTCGCGTTCATTTACTCGAGTAAATTAACTCAGACTTCTGATCTAGTAAACCATTAAACTTTGTCGTACTGCAGTACTTTATATATCATATTTTATCTCAATCAAACGATTACAATGTTTTGCATTGTGACGTATTTTCACGACAAATAAACAATCCATTGCTTTGCAAATAAGTATATTTAAATGGGGAACCAAGCACTAAAAGTGCCAAGGGCCCTATTGTTTTCATGATGATGATGATTATTATTATTATTGAATATTGGGTGGGTTGAGCTGTATGTTGTTGTTTTGGGGGGGAGCTATCTGTCTAGTCTGACCAAAATAGGACTCAGTCATAGCGCCACCAACTGACTAAAGGAAGTATCACTTACAACAGCAATTAAAATAGTCTTAAATTTACCCAAGTCACTTCAAACTTGGTCAAATGACATTCACAATGTATCTGGTTGAAAACACTATCACTATCATCCAAATTAAAATGTGTTCAACAAGCTTTCTTGCAATTGAACCATTCGACAATTTGGACAATTTCTTTATCCAAAACATTTCATTTTTTTATATGTATATGCATACTTATTTCAACAAATGACAACCAAAATCAAAACTGCAAGTGCAAGTTCTGCTAACTCAAAAGCCAAGTAATGGTCATACATGCAAAGACAATATTAATTATGTCAGGGGCGCACGAGAGCACATGGCCAGAGAGCACATGGCAGATGTAAACAAAGCCGAAGCCATGTGCCTCCACATAGAACGGACACCCAGAGTGCGAGTCTAGACTCTGATTCCCGAAACCGAGACGAGGCGGAATCTAGCCTCACGCTCTGACATAGAACACGGGGGGGGGGGGAATGGACAGTCAGGACGGGAAAGGCAGACTAAAAACCGCAAAGGCGTGCAGGCAAAAGGACAAGACAGGACAGAAACAGAACATGGAACAAGATTGGTATGATGTTTAACAGAACAGGCATAATATTTAACAAAACTGGCAAAATAACTGAAAGTAAATAGACAGGATCATTAGACAAAACAGGTAAACAAAATTTTGGGGGAACAGTCTGGGCAGAAGGAGGGAACGAAGGGCCTGGAGCCCGTGTAGGCATGGTCAACCACGGCCTAGGCCAACCACCAGCAGGAGCACCCGGAACAGGACATGTTCAACGCGCCATGACCCTGGGACAGACGGGGGAAAACCTGGCACGCTGGCCAGAGGGAAACCCAGAGGCACCGGAGCAGACACAGGGGGAGCAGACACAGAAGGCGAGGGACAGTTGGACAGTTAGACACTTGGGAAGCGGGCGCCTTAGAGGCAGGCGCCTTAGACATTTGGGAGGTGGGCGCCTTAGACACTAGGGAGGTGGGCGCCTTAGACACTTGGGAGGCATGTGCCGCCGCCCGGACAGAGACTTGAGATATGGATGCCACTGCCGGAACAGACACTGGCAGGCCTTCAGGGCGGCAAATTCCGCCGCAATGGCCACCCAGCTCGAAATGGGATCAGAAGGCACCGCTGCCTGGTCCCCTCGCAGGGACCCTCTGGAGACTGATGGCATCGAGGCGGGAGCCCATTCGATGCAATCCCTAGGTGCAGGACCTCCAGCCCAGGACTCTGGTGGACCTCTGGGGAGACGGGGGCAGACTTCTCAGGACCCCCCCAATGCCTCCCTGACTGATGAAGGAGGTCCATCAACATCCGGAATGGAAGTCTGACCAACCACTCCCTCTCCAGAAGGGGAGGAGGATGTTTGAGGCCCGCCAGAAAATAGCCATTGACCAGCTCATGTGGCAGCCCTACCTCGAGCTGGTCAACAGCTAGGGCATATTCCGAGAGGGTCTGCCCTGCTTGGGGAGGAATGGGCAACCTGCTGGTGCGCAATTCGGTGATCGCAGCAAGCCACCACTCCCAGGACTCAAACATGTCTAAAAACCGACAAACAGAAACAACAACAAGAAAATCGCTGTCTGCTGGGTTCAGTAGTGGCTGGTTCATACTGTCGGGGGCACAAGGTGAAGAACCCAGTCGCAGACAGCGATTCACAGACAAACAACTTTTATTTAAATAAACAGAAAGCAAAAATCCACAAGGGGGCGAACGGGAAACGAAAGCAAAATGGGAAATCAATACAGACAATAAATAAATGATAATGAACTTAGGCGACAATTATATAACAGAAGTTAAGAACTCAAAAAGTACAAACCGGAAACATAGCGAAATCAATAAAAATAAAAAAAAAACATCAGAACATTATAGGCAACAGATTTTAGACGACTATTAACATTGACAGACACAAGGCGGACTTACTTTTAACAATGACGAAGACTAAAGGCCACGGAATGCATACACTACATCGACACGGTAAACATTAACAAATAAACATGAATGACACAGATTAGAGCAAAACCAACGAGGAGCATGAACGACACCAACAAGGTTAAAACCACAGATGACGAACCAGCACAAGACAAGACAAGTCGGAATCTAGCCTTAAGCCAGGACCCTGACAAATTATCAATTCAATTTTATTCATATAGCGCTTTTAACAATGTTGTATTTTTAAAGCAGCTTTACATATGATGAAAACAAAAAAATAGACATTTTTTTAAACATGTACACCACAGAATACAGAATGCATGGTACTATTGCAAACTTTGTATTGTTCATTATAAGATGTGTATTAGGAAAACGAATTAGGGATACTAGGAATGTAATTGGTTTATGAATATAAAGTTGATTGAACTGATAAGTGCAATGCATTTGGACAATTTGAATTAATGGAATTAATGGAATTTAATAAACGAAATACCTGTCATTGCGTGTGAAGACTCATCTCAGTGGTCTATGACAGGGTAATGTATCCAGACTGTCTACTAAAACATTGTTCTTTTGAGAATATGCAACATTTAAACAATTAACATGATAGACGACACGTGTTATATTATGAAAGATGAGCCAATCCAGCTTACAAGGAGATGGCGCTTAGAAAGAACAATTTTATAGGACAGTAGTATGAGTGACTTGTAATAATACAATAAAATATCTGAACACTGCAAGAAAAGAGAATGGGAGAAAAATAAATAGTAAAAATCTGTTCTTATAAGAAGTGTCCCTGGTTCCAGTTTACCTAGTTAATGCAACCTAACAATTGAGTAATATACTGTATATCAATAGGACATGTGTAGGATAGATAAAAAAGACAGGTCTTTAACCTTGATTTAAACTGACATAGTGTATCAATCTCCTGGGAACACTGGGAAGACTGTTCCAGAATTTGAGATCGCCTGCCAGTCTCAATCCTGTATATCTGAATATATAAACGGGCTGGCGTGCGACACTTACTCAGGTATTGTACTGAGGAGTCGAAAATGTGTTATGACTCACAGCGGTGCAGTTTAGTGCTGTGGCATGAGGGACTCGATCCTTCTATCAGGGAACAAGGGTTACATATGTATTTGTTACATATGTAATTACATATGTACATATTTATTGTTTTGGGCAGCTTATCTAGTTTAATTAAAATTAAAAACAGATAATGCACTTTGGGAAAGAAGGGTACTGGGGCAGGGCTTAACCCCACATCCTGACCCCAGATACCAATCATTGAGACACAAGCGTTCCGGGGAAGGTGGAGGTTTACACTTAAGCCCAATGCTCTATGATACCGTGACCAAAATTACATTTTCTTGCAGTGAGAGTACTCCACGTCAGCCCACTTATAAACCCGGATATCCAGGGTGGAGACTGGCATGCAGATTCCACTCGCCAATTTTCATTGGCTTCTTTCATTACAAAGATCAGAGACAATTGGGTTCCCAAGAACGAACCTCTAGTGTTGTCATCGACACAATATTAAGTTATCAATAAGCTAGGCAACCTCGGGCAGGGGAAGAAAGCATTTTTTTCCAACATCTGTAGTAACAGTTAGGCTTTTGTGTGTTGTAGATCCACCAAAAGCGAATCAAGCAGAAACCACACCCAACACGGCTGATGGACAACAGATGAAGGCACTACAATTCTATTCAAAGAATTCTAAGTACCTTTTACAGTATTACTATGTTTTTATGCCTTTTTATCTTCTGTGCCATAGGTCCTAGACAATGCATCTACCACCACATTTTCAGAGCCTTTCTGGTGACAAATAGCTAGGTTTTACTGCTGGATTATGAAGGACCAGTGCATTAAGCGTTTGTTGGAGTTTCACATCCTAGACAGGAACACCAGTGGATTGTGGTCAGTGTAGACAATTAAGAGTACTGCTACCTCCCAAGTAGACTTTAAAGTGTTGTAAAGCTAACATTAAGGTCAAGGCCTCCTCGATAGTGCTGTAACGTTGCTGACACTCTGAGAACTTCTTTGAAAAATAACAAATCGGGTGTTTTACACCCAGAGCACCCTCCTGTAACAGAACTCCTCCAGTCCCGGTAGCCCTTGCATTTACTGGAATATACACAAATATCATTCAGACATGCTTCTCAATTTGGTATATGGTTCTTTGTACATCAAACATTGGAACATAGCTGGGGCATTTCGCATCCCAAAGGCTAGGATCAAATAATGTAAAAGTTATCTGGTCTGACAAAGGCAGAGATTTTGGAGGCTCTTGGGCTTAAAGGAACCTACCTTTTAAAGGTCCAACTGGGTGACATTTAGCTGAACCCACTCTACACAGTCTTCGAAGCGGTCAAGAGAAAGGAATCTGGCTTAGTGATGCTATTGACTTTACGATAGTCAGTGCAAAAATGAAAGTTAAATCTGGTTTTGGAACCAGTAGACAAGATCAATGGGCTTTCACTAGGCACAGCAGAACCTCTGGAGTAAATACTCAACCTCTGCTTTTCTAATCTCAAAACCCTAGTTTTGTAGGATTTACCCTATAAGAGAACTGCTTAATGGGCAAATTATGACCTACATCTCAGTACAATTATATTCATGTTCATTTACAGTTGTTGGGTAGGGTCATCTGAAAACAAAGGGACAGGTTTGGTAGAATCTGGAGCTACGTATGCATTCCTCAAAACATAGGGCTTCAACATATTGATATGACAGACTCTAGTTTTGACAAACTTAGGAGTGTGAATAACATAGTCTCTCTCACTAAATTTCCTATCCACAACATAAGGACCAGAAAACTTTGCTTGTAAAGCAGAGTCGGGAATTGGGAGTAACACAAGTACAGCATCACCTGCTTGAAAACTACATGCTACACTCTTATCAAAGCGAGATATCATTTTGGTCTGGATGGTTGCAAGATTAACTTTAGCAGCATCACATTCCTGTCATGAGACAAGCTGACAAATTTAAGAACAGTGGTAGGAGAGGAAACTTTAGACACCAGTTGCTCTTTTAATAACATCAGTGGGCCGCAAACTGTGTGACCAAATACTAATTCTACAGGACTGAAGCCTAACGACTCCTGTTGTGTCTTCCTGACATCAAACATTAAAAGGGCAGGCCCTCTTCCCAATCTTTACCTGTGTCAACACAGTAAGTACCAAACATTGTTTAAAGTTTGGTGGAATCTCTCTAAGGCACCTTATGACTCTGGATGGTAAGCAGAGGAAGTTGTGATTTAGCCTTAGCTCTTTAAACACCTGCTTGAACAATGTGAAGGTAAAATTGGACCCCTGGTCAGTCAGGCCATAAATTTTATGGCAAATTTTATAAGTCCTTTCACTACTGCACTGGTTTTTAGTAAATGCAGTGCGACAGCTTCAGGGGAAGCAGTACACATAACTGTCAGAATGTATTGGTGGCCAGACTTTGGTAATGGGATCACACAGTCAACTATTAGCATTCAAAAGGTTCTCCAATCACAGGCAAAGGTTGCAGAAACCAGAAAGCATTTATGAACATCTTTCAAAACTTGGGGTCATTAACCAGTAGGTTACAATTTGGTTTAAAGCAGTCTAATCATCAAAATCAGACAGCACGGTTTCCACCCATGCATTAAGTCTTAGAAACGGTGTTCAGATCGTCAGCAGATTCAATGCACTGACTCAGAGATGGGTTTGACAAGCAGATAGCTGCTCTCGGACAACATGCACATCTTTCATCCCCTCTGGAGGAGATTCTGGCTCAACTGACAGTTCACACTGTACTGGTTTAGGTGAAAATGGCAACACACTATCAAGAATAAAGACTGCGCTGTACCTGTATCCCTCAAAATTATGTCATTTTTTTCTCAGTACTGCCAGAAATAGAGACACATGATCAAATGCATTACAATGTTGTACGCAATACATGTTTTGAAATCCTCTAACAGGATCAATTTCTGAAGCTGTGCAAATGTCTGAATCTTACTGGCTGTACACCACTTGTCAAATAGACTCTTTTGTCTCACACAGATTTCACAAATGTTTGTTTGGCTGCTTTTGAATGGCCTCTGAAACATTGCAGTATGCCTCTGGCAATAATTTGTATGCTCTAAGTACAGCTGTTTTTACAAGATCATACTCAAGAGCTTGTTTAATGGGAGAGAGCAGAACAAACCTCTTTTGCTTTGCCAATTAAGTTACACTGGAACAGTAGGGCCCACATGTCTTTAGGTCATTTTAAAGTAGCAGCCACACATTCAAACATGGTTTAATGTGAATCAACCTCAGCCTCACGAAATTGTGGGACTAACTTTCAATTTTCTTGCATCAAAGATTGGTAAGCATCACTATTACTAGCGGAAGGAAGTCTCCCATTGGGTACAGGAACTGGATAAGTATGAGTCTTAAGCCTAAAGTTCTAACATACAAAGTCTAATATCACTTTGATTTTGAGGGCTCTCAGCCAAAGCATTTGAATCTCATGATTTTGCTTTTTCAATGCAAGATCAAGCTCTTTTAATGTAATGCAATGCAACTTGGGGATCAGGATAAGATTATGTTTTACTACCACCTGAACCACATTTATCTGAGTCACCCTCTAACATTGCCCCTGCCTCTAGTGCTTGTACAGGCAAATACCTTCCTCTACAAACTTGTTGTATTCCACTTTAATGACATCCTTCCTAGCACCCCTGGAAACCAACAAATTATACAAGTCAGCTATTAAAAGCAGATCTTTTTTCTACACCTGTTAAACTGAGATTCCACTGAGATTATATATCTATAAACATATATATAAACATAACCAAATCAAATTCTATTTCAACAATATGGCCCTCTTCCCCCACCAAAAATTCAAAGCACCCAAACAAAGCAAAATAACTTCCCAGTGTATACTCACAGTGCTGTATTTGCAATCATAAACTAATGAATGGAGTTAATTATAGAATTTGAAACGAACAAGAATTAAAGTTCATTTCTGAGACCCGCCCCTAAGCCATTACATCCTATAAATTTAGGAATAACTAAATTTAAACTTAGACTATTTGAACTGCCAAAGCTCCCCAGCATTTACTAGGATTTAAGTAGTACAACTTAGGATTTACACAATACAAGGGATTTATTTACAAGAAAGACACCAACAAAGTGGAAAGCAATATGACCCAGGGAGGAGCAAGGTTTAATTAATTTTTTATGAGGTTGCTAAGGTGCTCTAAATGGTTGCTAAGTTGTGACCAGGAAGTTGCCAGGGTTCAAATAAGCCCACCCACATGTCTCTACAATGTTCTAATACTGAGATATTGTTTATTCATTTCAATACATGGTTGCTAAGGTACAGTAAATGGTTGCTACGGTGTAGCCAGACAGTTAACAGTGTAAAACTAATATAGATGTGTTTCTAAATAAAAATGATGTTCTGGTGCTAATTCATGTTGGTCGCTAGGGTGCTTTGAATGGTTGCTAGGGAATGGCTGGACAGTTTCCATGGTGATAATTAAAGACTACTTGCCAGTCTGGAGACAACTAACTTGTCTCTACAATGCTCTGATGTCTCTCACCTTTTTCAATAGAAGATAATGTGGTTGGTTGCTAGTGTACCTAAACTGGTTGCTAGGGCATGGCTATAAAGTTTAAATGTCAGCATTTGTTGCTGCTTGCTAAACCTCTATGACATTCTGATGCAGAGCTATGACATCACAAAATCTGCCCAATGTTATAAAGTATATGGTAATGCTATGGTGGCTATAAGTAATGTTACCGATATGAGCTCACCCCTAAGTCTCTACGACATTCTAATGTGGAGCTATGATGTCAAAAAATTCTGAAAAAATTCTAAGTCTGCGGAATTTTTTCACCCACTTTTTCGTACACCCTAAAAACATTGTACTTCTTGTTGTTTATAAAAGTCATAGCACACCTCTTCTTCATAAGGCTATCAATTTGACACTTTGACACTTGGGTCTATGACAAACGGTGAAGGGGGGGCATACCAAAGTTTTGTCCAGAAAAAGAAGTATGCAGAAGAGTAACAGTGACGCTTTGCTTCGCAAGCACCACTAATATGTTTGTCAAATAACAATATGAAACAATATTTCTTTTCTTTTTTACTTTATTTTTATATACTTCAACATAATAACAAACAAACAACACTCAAACAACACTCAACACTTCATGGGTACATACATAAATATTTTTCCAAAGTATAACACAAAAAGTGAAAAATAAATGTAATAAATTTCAGCCTGGTCAACTGGTTACAAAATGAGCAAATATTTGTAAGCATGTATACGAAAATATTTGTGGTCGTACATTCATAGACATGATACTTATTTCTGTAGGAGTACCACCAAGCAGCCATTGACCCTAGTTACATATATTTACAATAACAAGTGTACATGTTCCACTTTGGCATTTATCAGACTTCTCTATGTTTTAAAATATAGACTGTCCATTTTTCCCAATGCTTCTTAAAAGTCTCTTCTTGCAGTCTCAATCTAAATGTTAGTGTTTCCATCTTGTAAATTTCTTTAACTATTTGTTCCCACTGAGTTCTTGTTGGGGGAGGATGCTGGAGCCATAGACAAGTGATTACTTTTTTTGCTGCTGCTAGAAGAATCCTGAGTAAATATTTATTCTTATTATTAACTGAATCAGGTATATTGCCAAGAAATAGAATATAAGCTGTTTTTTAATCTTAATTTCCAATATTTCCTCTCTGCTAGAATGCATTTTTGATCAAAACAGATTCAAGACTGGACAAGACCAGAAGACATGCACATGATCAGCCAATAATGTTCCACATTGCCTCCAGCAAGAGCCCTGATTTGTCTTTGCTTTTTGTTTTGCTTTTACTTTGGGCGTAATGAAGAAACTAATTGCATTTTTCCAACAAAATTCCCTTAGAGCCCTGGAATTACTAGTCACACACTGTGAATGCCATAAGTTCAACCATTCTTCAGATGTAATACAAATCTGCATTTCCTCTTCCCACTTTTCTTTGATATACTGAGCAGAATGCCCTTTAATATCTTGAATGCAATTATATAAGCCAGATATTAATCATTTTTCACAAGTATTTGTATTATACATTTAAATAAACACATTTATCAAAGGGGAATAGTTATTTGTAACTCTTCTGATTTTCATATCATAATAATGTCGAACTTGTAAAAATCTGTAAAAATCCTGTTTCTCCAGACCAAATTTAATCTTTAAGTTTTGAAAATCCTGAATTTCCCCCTTTGATGTAATAGAACAGAAAGCAGTTATTCCTTTTTGTGCCCAGCTTTGAAACATTTTATCCATCTAAGCGGGGAGGAACTGAGAATCATAACCAATCCAACCAATCAATTTATACTATAGTTCTAAACCACATTTTGTCCACTGAGTTAAGTTTTCAGATATCTCCTTAAATGTATTGTTATCACCTAAAAATTACTGAACTGGAATTGGGCTTTGCAAAATTTCCAATTGTTTCCAATTGGCAGTATAAGTTGAATCACAGCAACACACCAAATTTCTCAGTTGGGCAGCAATATAGTAGTCTTGTAGGCATGGCAGGGACCGTCCACCTTTTTCTTTTACTAACTGTAGAGTTTTAAATTTATTCCGTGGTTTCTTACTATTCCAGATAAATCTAGAAATTATTCTGTCCCAGTTGTTAAATTGCTTTTGGGGAATTTCAACTGGTAAAGCTTGAAATAGACGATTTTAACTGATTCTACTCTATCTAACTGATTCTTCTCATATCTAATGACAGTAATGTCCATCTATTCACATCTGTTCTTATTGACTTGGTAATGGGGACATAATTGTATTTATATATCAAAGTAGGACCTATTGGTATATTTACCCCTCAGTACTTAATGCTCTGCGAATCCCATTTAAAATTATAAATCTTTTTTAATGCCTGGGGGGCGGGGGGGGTGGGGGGGGGCATGCCTTGAGGGAAGACCACAACCTGGGTATTGTATTTTCAGGGTTGCTCAAATAAACAAGGATGTCATCAGCATAAAGACTTATCTTCTCTTCATTACCTTTAAGATTTATGCCCTGTATGTCCATATTTTCTCTGATTAATTGGGCCAGGGGTTCAATAAATACTGCAAATAAGGATGGGGACAGTGGGCATCCCTGTCGAGTTCTTCTCTCCAAGGCAATCCTCTGAGATAAATGACCATTTATTTTTAATATTGCAGTGGGAGCCGAATATAATGTTTTAATAGAATTATTAAATTTCTCCTTGAAACCAAACCTGTGTACCACTTGATATAAGTATAGCCAGCTCACAGAGTCGAAGG
>JAZGTI010014264.1:0-14230 GCA_036877585.1 Botia kubotai
AAGTGGTTTTAAGAGTGGAAAATCCTGGATAATCAAGTGTAATTTCACTTCCAGCAGGTACTCGACATGTTTGCTAACTTGTGGTGGTACACACATTCTTGTGGTTTGGGGCTTTAGTTGTGGTAAAATTTGTTCATCTGTGAGCAAACCAGCGGTTTTTCACTTCAAGGTCCTGAGTTTGTTTTTTTATTTTTATCATGCAGGACACAGTGTATATACACAGTGCAGGCTAAAATTTCTGCTCTGTTCCACTTAAGTCAAATATTTTTGGACTCCACCATCACCGAATTCATCAGCATGATCATTAATATTTATTATGGAACTTTAAGTTATTCGGTTGTTCAGTCTTCTTTGTAAAATTTAGGTAGTCTTTGCATTTGAGTTAGAATAATACCTGGAAAGGGAATATTCCTAACTATCCTCCTTGAAACGTGATATCGTATTATTATACACAGACTGCTTTAACAATCTGCCTGGAGACCTTGAAGACATTAGATCTCTCCACGCAACACTGACATTATACTGCTTGATTATAAAACTTTCAGCCACACGTTAAAAAGTCAGAAAATCAGTGGAACTCAAAGAATGGTATTTCCACCCGTGCGAAGCGTAAAGAGAGCCGCTCTGTGTCTGGTTTACAAAAAGGAATCAGAGGCAAACCATCCAAGAGACATTTCTGGACCGCGACAGCAGGCCGGTGGAGGAGCGAGGGTTAAACGGTCTGATTCTTGGTAAAGATTGGTCGGTGGCCAGTCACTTTGTGTGCTTTCTTTATGAAAAGTAAATCATCCAGAGCTCCCTGGGTTTCGCTTATTTGAATTGTCTGAATGAGCAACAATCGCTGCCTGGGCTGGAAAGCTGTGAGTGATGACAAAGTTTTTCCTTTGCTCCTCAGATTTTAAATGTATGCGTCAGGTCTAGGTCGACACCTTAGCACCAAACTCTCTCGTCTGATTTGTGAAATGACAGTCTCTTCCCTGCTGGCAGCTGGCGGTATGTCTGAATGACTGTCATTGTGCTGGATGTCTGCACAATGACGGATGTCTGTGGACCCAGGCAGATGAAGTCAGGAGGCACGCTTTGGCTCCTCATCAAAGTGCCTGCTCATTAACCAACTCAACCCCTCTCTGCTTTTACCACAAGGACACTTTATCACACTGTTCTTTTCATTTCTTAAGTTAAAAAATGCCTTTTTATTTTGCTGTCTGTCAAGTTCGTATCTCAGAGCACTGCTATTTTTATACAGTTCATTGCTTTAACCCAGTGCTGTTTATTAATGGCTGTGCTATTTCAGTCAGATTGACTAGTTTTATACACATTGGGATCACAGTTACTTTATACTGTTCATGAGTACTGCCATGATTTATATATTACAGCAGTATCATTTAGCTTTTAATTTGACAAATAAAGTAACATGTTTGAGTAGTAATTTAGCATAAAACATTATGTTACTTGTGGCTAATTCATTAATGAAATAAAATCGTGATCAAACGTAATGGTTATTAAATGGTTATTAAAATGTCATTACCTCATCCATGAACATGATTTGTGAATCCCAGTTGGATTGATTTCCATCGACACTGGAGGTGAAGACGTCCCATCATTCCACAATCCTTCATAGCAGTATCAAGCTATGCCATTGTTATTGTTTTGAATAAGCGACCTCTAGTGGTGACACTTAAATATTTGTGCCTATAAAGTGAGGTGAGGGAGAGGGGAGTTGTGAAGGACCACAAGCCAGGACTCAAACTCTGTTCTCCCTAAGCAATTTGAAGACATGTTGCGATACGTTGACACCCAGCCCACTTGGATATTGCTGCAGACAGACCAAATTATCTTAAAAGAATAATGTTGGATAGAAAATATTAATACATGTGTGAATGTGAGGCTGCACCACCATGATCAATATGTCCCAAATACCTCCTGAATTTGTGTTTGAACCCAAAATCACACCATTGGTTGAGCCAGTTTTGCCTTGTCCTGCTGGTTGTGATTTTTAAGCAAACAGAAAAATATTTTGATAGCACCACAGTGTTTACAATTTTCATGGAATTAACCTAGGAATTACTTATAATTGTCTGTGCATATTAATCAGTGATAGAACTGAATTATTGTAATATTGCACACAGGGCCCATGATCCATTGCTGATTAAGTTATGGAGAAGGTGAACTCCACCTAAGGAACAAAAGGATATTCTGAGGAATCTGTTGAGCCCTGAGGTGTAAATTAGCAGGTGTTCCTCTCTCCCTTTGCATTTTTCTTGGCTTTCTCCACTGTTACTGGCAATCTGTCTGAGGGGCCCATTGTGTTGTTGCTGTTGTTCCTAGGATATGTCTCACTTGTTTGGTAAATGGTAGCATGTCAAGGCAAGCAAAATGATCACTTAGATGAAGGTGTTTCCCCATATGACCAGGGGTCAATGTATGCCTCTAATAGATAACTTTTCACCCTTGTGGAATCTTCACATCCTCTCATGTCTGTTGCTGAAATGTTTCTGTGTAGCGAAAGTAGCATTGGAGTAGCATAGCATATGAGATAGCATAGTAATACCAGGATTTATATCTCATATAACTATGCTACTCCAATGCTACTATGCTACTTTCTCTACACAGAAACATTTCAGCATATATATATATATACATATATATATATATATATATATTTCTCATTTCATAACACCACAAATTTCCTGCATGGAACACAAAATTACATTTTTCTTACATCTCTCAGCTTCTGACTTCTATGCATTGAAAGAATATACTGACAAATAGCTCTTGCATGACAACTCGTTTTCAGTTAAGTAGTTGGCGTGACAGTGTTTACCTTATGCTAATGATTTGTGAGGGCTCTTTTAATGTGTAACTGTGTTATATGCCAAGTTTTAATATACAAGCTTCATTTAAGAGCAATGGGATTTCAGACGTCTTTTCCACTTATAGATTTAGAATGACATGAGGGTGAACAAATGATTACAGAATTTTCAGTTTTGGGTAAATTGTTCCTTTGTGAGTGTTCTGTTAGTGATTGAGTGGCTGTGACTGATTTTAGCAAGTCTTTTGTCACTTTATGAACATCTGTGCCAACAAACATAATTACTGCTGTAAGTACAATCATTGTTTTTTGTTAATTTGTTTAAACACCTGAACCAACTGAGATGACCTGACCCGCACCCTGACACTGTAATCTTAATGGTTCTTCTGTAAACTAACAAACCATGTGCAGGAAATGAGAACGTTCACTTTAACCAAGATGGAAAACTCTGTAATTAGGTCTTCATAACCTCCACCAGTGTGATGTTGTTGAGAAGTTCCTCTTTTGATTCAGCATTTTGATCCGCTGTTTTCAAGATTTTGAGACAGGCAGAAGAATACAATTGTGTATTGGCATTTCTCTGGTGCCTTTCATCTAAGCTCCAGAGGAGTGTTGATGCCAAGAAGTCGCAACATTGAAAACATTTTACAAAGGGCCTTTACAAGGTCAACCTTTGGGACATCCATGTTGCTCTACTTTTGTCCTCCAAGACCCTTGGAAACAAGGAACCCCTGTTCCGAGAGGTTCTACCAGAGGAATATAAGAGAACTTCTAAAGAGAACATGTGTTAGCTGAGAAGAGCAGATGAAACAAAATAGTCAGTGTTGTAGACTTAAATGGCTCACGTGTTTCTGGGCTTGAGGCCCAGGCTCTGCAGCTTACCTGTGCTTTGTGGCCAGGTAAGAACCTAAAATCAAAACATTGCAGTCAGGTGCTGTGAAAATATTATTAAACTCCAACAGAATATGCTGTCTCTGGAGCTGCCAGAGGGCTCTGTTACCAGCAACTGTGGGTGGGGGCACTGTTTGCACATGAAGGCAACTTCCTCTCGTAGACTGAAGCCTGGTGGGTTATCTTTGAGGACCTCACACCTTGCATTATGTGTCTGCCTCTGCCTGTCCTTATCAGCTGTCCTGTGACATCTGTTTCTATTGTCTAAACAAGACCACTGGTGGTTCATTCATCTTGGCTGCAAGACCAAAAGAACTCATTCTTTTAAAGACTTTTGTACTTTATATATAGCCTGCGCACCTTTTTAGCAGGAAGTGGTCTGGGTGCCATTTTGGTTTCAAAGCAAATTGAGTAATGTGCTTTGCTCGAGGGCAAAATGGTTCCCTCTGCCACCTTTTTTTTATCAGCCCAGATCTTTTAAGTAATTGTTAACCCAAAAATGAACATTTTGTCATTATTTAGTAACCCAAATGTTGTTTCAAACCTGTGGCTTTCTTTCTTCAGCATGACACAAATGACATTTAGCAGAATATTCATGCTGTGGTGCCAAATATATGTTTATTAGTCTTTCCCGATAATCTTTCCCATCGCTGCCACTCTTAAATCTCATTTGCCCTTTCTCATATTAAAACTGGTGCTTTACTTTGGGGTGAAGCACAAAAGGCATGCCTTGAGATCTCAGATTAGGTTCACAGCCATGCTAAAGAACAGATCAAGAATTTAACAGACTTGTGGTATAAACTGTATGTAATTGGCTGTCTATGAAAGCACTACATTATGGGGCCACACGCCTAGGTCCAGCTCACAGCTCCAACACTTCTCTTGATCTAACCAGGCGTCACACTGTTTATTAGAGAATTTAACACTTGCACTTATTTGCTTCTGACGTGTTGGAAGGCTCTGCTTAAGATAATTGCTGGTTTTACTAATGTGAACACACATTTTCTTGGTAATTGTGGAACGAGAAGCTTAATTAGTCGGGAACCCCAAAACGGTGGAGAAAAATCCATGCCAGTAATACAGCTGATTTGTGTAGCCTTCTCATATGATTGTTGTAGAATTTTATGTTTAATGCAGATTTTATTAGTTACTCAACATGCACTTAACATTTGGTCTGATGTGTGTAATTTATAAAATGCTGTTTGTCATTTCCATGTCATAAAAAATCTTTTTTTTATATAATATAAATGATTTATCTCAGATAGCAGAATAATATCTTAATTTGTAAAAATATGCTACTCATGTTTTTTCTACATTTTGCAGGACTTATTGAGAATGTTTTCCTTCCAGGAGAGAAAATTAATTCCAGCTTTCTTTTGAATGGCTTTCCACAGTGATGAGAAAAGCTGAAGAAAAGCTCTTTTCTTCTTTCTTCAGCTGAAGAAAGAGTTACTTGCAATCAAACAGTGAAGAGATGATGCTGTGAAGGAGGCGGGGCTTAGCAAAGGTGAGTGCTGTACCACAGGATCACCACTAGTTTGACTGACACTGTTGGAAATGGTTCTGAAGAATTGTGTTCTTTGAAAGAAAGTGTCTAAACAATCTGACATTGTTTGGTAATGTCTCAAGTTTACTCATTTCACTGTCAAAAGAAACCAGAGATCTGAGAGTAATGTTAGAGAAAAACTAGGTTTGACCTAGAGCTTTATCAATTAATCAGATAATCAGATTAATTGAGATCACGATTAACTGAGCTGCCATGATTAACTAGTTTTGGATGTTCTTCTGCTGTGTCAAAATTATTCATACGTGTTTTCCGCAACAGAGTAATGTGATCAAATGACAAATCAGACAGCTTTAAATTAGTGTATAGGCTTATCAGTAGCAACTACCAGTATTAATGAGCAAGTTTCAAGCTGATCCAGAATAATTTGGAATCATGTAAATTTGCTACAGCATCGCTTTGCTAGAATGTCAACAGTGTGACGTCCAATTTGAATATCATTCATTTGATAAGTTTGTTTGTCCTCAACCATCATGGTTCCATATTCCATATGGAATCAACCATAATCCTAGCATTTCTACAACCATGCTGTACTACAGGTATACACAGCTATACAGGAACTACTGTATATTCCTGCATATTTGTTAGTAAAAAGGGAAGCAGTTGGCAATCATAATAAGATAATCTAGTCAAATTTGTATATTTCTTTCAAATCCGGAAGGCAGTTCTGGCTCTATGGTGTTTGGCGTACTCCCTGTGAGGATTACTGCGTGCTTGAGATTTGCTCAGATGAACCTTTGACCTCTGCAGAGGGTTGCAATGGTCCTGTTGTATATCACTGTCTTCACATTGTGTGTTCTCAGGGGGCAAAGGTGTGTCCCCTCACCCTGGTCATTTTTAATGCGTAACATTCTGTCAGTAACGCGGTATTTATACTTGTAGCAGCCATAGCATGTTTGAGGACTACTTGTTTTAGCAAAATGGATGGTGTTTTTGTATTATATCAGAGCTGTGTTTTGTCATATCAGCACGTATGCCCTTTATTTACTTGCTTGTATGGTACCTTTGGTCAATATTTGATGGTGTTTGCTAAGGCTAGCATTACTATTAACAGTTGCTTATATAGTAGTTTAAACAGCACTTTAACTAAGTATGAAAATTCAGGTAAATTGCTAAACAGTGTTTAAGCCACAGACTTACAATACAAATTGCGTGGCTTTTGCCTGGTGAGTGGAAACAGTGGGCCCAGCAATTTGTACACATATCTAGAGACCAGAATATAGTATAGACTTGGGTGGGCTCTTTTGACCAGTAATCAGCACGCTAGCAAAGTAAACAGCTTAGCAGCTGCATGTTTTCTTCAGAAAACATAATGAACTAGTATTGGTTCTATGCTAATAAAAATACTATTAAAACACGTTTGCTTAACTTTCTTTTTAAAGTCTTTTTGGTTGCTACTATGACAGTTTCTCAACAAAACACTTCACTTGTGCCAGCATAGTGTTGACATTATCCACATTTTTGTGGGAAATGTGGAGCAGCTGGAGCCTTTGTATGTGCAAAAGAATTTCAAATAAATAAAAATGGAAGTGTTACAAATCACAATGCTGACAGAGACATGGTGTATTTTTAAGGCTGTCAGTTTTGAATGGTTTTCGTGGTCAGTGTGAATAATTGTTTTCCTAAACTACTAAAGCCATATATGAAATTCTCCAGCCGCCATGAAGAGATATCCTGATACTCATGTGTTTATTTAATTATTTACCAAAATGCTATTACAGTTGCAGGAATTAGAAAAAAAACAATAGAATGAGAAGCATTACTGATTCGGTTTGTTATTTCTCTATTGATTTGTCAAGGATAAGCACATTTAAAAATACACACTCACTTTCTAAAATAACAATAAAAAGAATTAAACTGTTTTATAATGGGGCCTTTTCTTATTTTCAATGTGTTGCCAGTTCAGGTATGAACTAAAACTCACCGCAGTCATTGCATTTTAAACCTACTTCTATCCCTGTGCTAAAGTGAAAGTTGGCGGTCTTGTCATTCAGACATTCAGTTCCACCCCCAATTTTTGGGTTTGAGTCCAGTTCTCTGGTGTTCATATGTCCACAAAGGCAACTTCAAGCTTTGTATTCGGCCCCAAAAGCAAACACATTCCTACCCTCTGTTTATTAACAGCAACCCGCTGTCTTGGCATCTCGCATCTTATTTTAGGAAGAAGCCAATTGTCTCCTCTGCAATTCACAGACCGAACTAGAAGACATTTGTATTGTTTTTTGAATTCTTGTTTTCGACAGACATCTCTTCAATTTTCAAGACATAAATTATAGCATGTTCGTCTGGTCTGTTTTTTTCTTGGCATGGCTGTGATTTCTAAGAGCCAAAAATAAGACAAACATGCTAAAAACGCTGTCCGTGTATACCCACCCTAAATGATGTGGCAACATTCTTTCTACCACTTTCAGTTATTTACACAGGTCATGCATTTCAATAGAGCCTTGTCAGTCAAAACCAGTAATGTGGAAGAAATTTGTAAAGGAGTAATCAAAGCATTTGCAAGTTATGCCATTTTTATATCAAAGCAATCCGAAGTGTAATAGTGTCATTTAAAAAAATATAAAGATTGGTGTTTCTAACTGTTTGACGTAAAACCACATTTTATTTTGGTGGCTTTGAATTACACTTAGGTTTTGTTAAGGCTTTATTCGCTTTAGATCATTCACTGTTTTCTCACTAGTGCATTTATTGTGGAGTCAGAAATTGGTGGGCAGAAGTGCATGTCTAAAATGTCTCTTGCAGTGCATGCTTTGCAACTCTTGCAGTGCATCCACTGCAATGTGTTAAGTTTCAGTAGTTCAAACAGAGGGACAAACACATGAGTAAAAAATTAAACAGCTGGTTCTTCTGATTAAATTCATACTTTATTGCATTGCAACTGTGAAGAACTCGGCTAAAGTTCTCCAGTGCTGGACTGCTGAACATGCCAGAATTGATTGATGGGTCACGGTTAGCTTCATGGACCATTAAAACTGTCTGTTCATTCTTGACCAACAATCCACCTCCCAAACAATGAGGTGTTTGCTGTCCGAATCCACCCCCTGTTGCCGCTTACTTGATTTGTAGTTCCTTTTGTCCCGAATGGCAGGAGAGGGGTGGAATGTTGTTAGAATAGCCGTCAAACTCAAAGACAGTACTTAGAAACACCAGCTGGAGTCGATGAAGTGTGCTGCTCTTGTAGGCCCTAAGGGCATCATCACTCAGCAGCCTGCAAGTTGCGGACTGCAGCTGGGCCAAAGTGTGAGCGTCAGACAAGCAGTCTGAAGCAGCAGAAGGCATCACTTTTTGCTTGCATTAATGAAAACAGTAAAGGTTTGTACCAGCACTTTTCAGTAAAGCAGTTTCAATCACAGCTCCAAATCTGTGGCATTCGCGGGTTGAATACTTCTGTAAATGAATAATTGCACTGTTCGACTAGCTAATGACAGCCATTTTGTTCAAATAGCCTGTTTCGCTCAAACTTTAGTTACTCAATTAAGTTCCACTCTACCTGAACATTACATCTCAGGTAAGTCCAGCCCATTCCATACAGAAATGTTTACAACTAAAGGATTTTTGAAGATGACAACATTCAGGCAGATAAATGGGTTTCAGTTCCAGCTTCAGAAACAGATGTTTTGGAGGTTTTGATAGGTTCCTACTTCAGAAGGTGAAATGGTGTTCAAAACCAGTTTTACTTTCTTAAGATTTTGCATTTCTCTGTGAAGATGAATAAAATATGTGAGGTCAGACTTGGGTTGTCTGGAAAATGAAAAGTTGTCTTTGTTTGACGGGCATTTGAAGGCAAGGGGTGAAGGGGTTTGGTCTGGATGCATGGGCGATGGACGTTGGTTATTTTAGGGAGAACTTTTGATTATAAAAAAACATGAAATCCATCTACATATCAGAGACCTTGTTTGGAGGAGTTTTTATTAATTTTTTATTTATTATTTTTATTTTAATAATTTTTTAATCAAATTATTTAGTGTAAACATCCTTTTCTAGTGCTATTCACATTCATTCTTCAAATGATTTGTAAATCAAAGTAAATCAAAGTATAATTGGTCAAAGTGTAAGCTAATATAGCAGTATTTATTCCTGCATTATGTGGATATGTTCAGTGCTCAAACTACTGAAAAATGTGAACATTCTTGTACTTTGTTGTGATACATGTTTAATTTAGTCACATCAAAGGTGTATTATTCATAATCTGGACTACGGTCATGATAAACATGCTTTCAGCTCTTTTTTTTATAGGTTTGGAAAGTACTTAATTTCCACACAGTCAATGTGTTTTAATAGTATTTGGCTCATTACGTCCTTTCTGTCTAGTTTTCTATATTAGCTCATGCCACAGACTAAACATTTTCAAACAGCCAGCTTCAGTCGGTAGCTTTCTGATTAACGCATGTCTCTCTCTCTCTCTCTCTCTCTCTCAGTTGCTGAACATCACATTTCCTGCCTCTCTTCAGTTGGTTTTCATTTCACCATAAATACAAAAAATAAACAAATATTCCATTTGCGGGGTCAAAATAATTTTCCGTTACATGACAGTACTCACATGAAATAAATCACCTGTGTTGGAGCCTCTATGTGATGTAGTTTGTTCGTCCTGAGCTTGTAGTGTGAAGCATTTGGTCATAGTTGCCATGAGGGCAGGTGAAGTCGAAAGAAACATTGCTGCTGAGTAAACTGTGACATCACTGTTAGACCGTCTGAGCTGGGGAATTTGCAATGGCACATTAGCGGTGGTAGACACCAGTATAAACAGCCCAGCCTTCATATCATTCACTTCTCCAGTCTATGCAGTTGTAACACAGTATTAGGAGATTTCTTAGATTATATTTTTAGACACTTAAAATTGGTGGGTGTAATTTGGGCAAATTGTACATTGTCATTGCCTTATCTCCTTTTTCTTGTATTCTATAGGGAAGATGGTGAACTGTTCTTTTATATGAATAAATTAAAGCCAAATTGTATTACTTAATGAAAGTGTTTATTGCTAGCTAGTGTTCCTATGTATACCTTATGATATCGCTTCAGTGTTACATAAACACAATGTGACTTGATCCTTATTTCATTTACGTAAGCATTGCATAATATACGCCTATATTTCACACGTTTCCATATAACTTTAACAATAACTTGAATTTTATTAGTAAAGAAAGTCATCAGTACTTCTCCTGAAGACACATAGTTTGGCCTTTGCCTTGATGAGGGTCTTAGGACCTTAAATTTGAAGTTGACAAAAGATTATTCTTGGAAACAAGTGGCCCTCAGGAGTCATCATCTTTATTGAAGTTTATGGCTGTATAAACTTTGTGTTTTATAGTTACGTCCATATGATATTAATAACGCCTACTCTGGAATTCAGCTGTTTTTCTTACATTAAATCCTTTTACTAGCCACACTATTTTCAGAATTATAGATAGACTGATCCCAAAAGTGAAGTTAATTATTTTTGGAGAGAGCATAATTGCTATTTTTTATTTAAAGGTGACAGTAAACCAGCCAATGAGGTGATGGCTGAGTACCTAGAGAGCAGAAAGAAGTACGAGGACATGAGAAAGCAGAAAACTGCAGAAGAGGTCTGGTCGAGAGGCTCAGGTAGGTCATAATTTGGAAAAAACTCCTAATGTTTACATTTTTACATTTTAAACCAACGCAAATTTGCATTTAAGATGGACTCATTTTGTTTTATAAAAGCAACAACTTTAAAGTTGCAATCTGTAACTTTTACCTCTCTACTGCCATCTCTGTGTTGTTAAAATTGCAGGGTATTTGCAAGTTATTTTCTTAACATGGACAACAAGTTTAAATTCTAAACAACTGCTGTAAGAACAAGCAACAAATGGCGCACAATCTACAGTACCCGGACATGCAATATAGTAGCCGGATCTTCTTTATTTGAAGACATATGCTTTATATTATAAACTTACAGTTGCAAGAAGTACGGTAAGGAGATCATGTTAAACAATCAATAACTGATTTTTGCTCATTTTTAACCCGGAAAACTAACTTTTCAAACTAAAATACAAACTAAAATCAAAAGACACAATTTGAAGGTATGGCCTAGAATTTATTGTGATGCAGAGATGTGTAAGCTAAATGAGTAGTAGCAACACTTGAGAGCTTGTAGATTTGAATTTGAGAACTTGTACAATAAATATTTGTACTTGTACATACACTAAAATTTACACTCACATCCCCTCTGTGAAAGCCCGTAAAATACAAGGTGAATGTTGAGAATGTTGAGTTGAGCACTTGTGGACAATAATCTCACACCTGTGTTCTGAATTTGAAGTTGCAGACTAACATTCACAAATGTGTAAAACTCTATTCACAGTAATGAAATGACAGACACGAGCATATGCTACATATTTATACCTATTCTTAAATTCACATATGCAGTACCACAAATAAGCACCTACAACCTAATCAAATCTGTCACTGCAGTTCTAAATCTTCACACCTTGACTATCATATCATTTTATCTACATTTTTATACAATTTAATGTTGTGAATCTCCACATCCTGGATATTTAAACTTTCCTGATCTCATTACTAAGATGTTATATATAACACCACCAAACTAAAAAACTTTAGTCTCTAAAAAAACGAATTGCCTCTCCCCCACTCTCATTCACTTCTCAGTTTACAAGTTAGTTCTGCAACAGGTATATTGCAAAAGTAGTAGCAAAAGTTTTAACGTACAAGTACAAATATGATTTCTTTACAAGCTCTCAGATTTAAACCTACAACCAAAAAAAAACACCTTTTGCTAATCTTTTACCCCCAGCATATTCATACCTGTTGCAATCCTGTTCTGCCTCTTTATTGCTAATCCCAAAAAAAAAAACAATTAAGTTTGCTCCCAGAGCCTTTGTTAGAAACTGAAAACTCAAAAATCGAAATTACATATTGTCTGTTCTGCCTGTAAAAACATTCGCCCTTTTGGAACGCTTCAGGTCCAAGCTGTCATCTGCCATCTCAGACACTCCTCAGTGTTCCTGAGGAAAGCCTTGAGGAACTGGGCTTGGATGACGATAGAGGCTGGTGAGTGGAATTAACTCTGTTCTCTTCTTATTCCCACAGAGGTTTAGTGCATTGATGGACTTGCAGTTATCTGTGATCAAGTGCGTTCTCAATGACTCACACTTCATTGATTGTCCCAATGCACAGCTACTGTTTCACATTAGGTTAGCGTAAGTATTTATTTGAAATAACACAGTGAAACGTTCATACTCTCTCCACATCAGACACTGCTGCTTGCCGTGAGTGTGCCTGAACCACCTCACTCTCCAGCCAAGTAATTCGCTTGGCTACGGGTCGCACTGACACCATTAAAACAGTATGCAGTGTTTGTTTTTGCTGTGCTGCAATAGCCACTTGTGGAGAAGTCGTTTTCTCAGCTGACTTAACTGAGTAAATAACTGCTTGAGCAGACGTAGGACTCAGATGGAACATGTCACACTAACTGTACGCCAGACGAGCCAGCAGGGTCGTGGAACTCAAAAGTGGCCCCAGTAGAACACATCAACCTGCAGTTAGACGCGTGCTGTCTTTTTAACAGACGGTCATTACGAAGCAGTGCTCAGACAGACTTGCCAAAAGACCAGCCTATACACTGTGTTGTGTTTTGAAAGCTGATGTCCCAGGATTTTTAATAGCTTAACCAGCAAGGCCTTCTTGGGCAAGCAGCTTCACTTTGTAAACCAATTTTTAGTTTACTGGATTCATAGACGCGGTAGATGTGTTCAGGCAGGCCCAGCATATAATTTGTTGTTGATCTTGTAAAATGATTGTTTTAGAAATGTTCTAAGATTAACATTGAGCTAGAGTTTTGTTTTTAATTGCTTGAGTGCTCATCATATAAATCAGCCAGAAAAATTTAGTTTCTGAGCTAATGTTTAGTTGTTGTTCCTGTACACATGAAAACAGACATCTTTGGGTGTAGGGGCCTAACAACAATTAACAATATTAATATAGATTTTGTCAAATAAATCTAGATTATTTTAAACATTTTGTGTTTTCTGTATTTGTAAACATACAATATTGTGTACGTTCTGTGTTAGATTCAGTCAATTTCTATATTAGTTTCGACAGATTTATTACAAGTTGCTGCACTAATCAGGTGATTCGTTCTTGAATTATACGTTGCCCTCTCAAACAATAATCTGTCTTTAGTGTCTTACATGATAAAGAAGATAGAAATTAAATAAATAGCATGTTACAACAGCGTTATATTATTGATTATTAAATCTGTTATTAGATATTTGACTATCCAAGTACCATCTACTTGCAAGTATTTTCTTTGAATTTATTCACTATTGAACAGAAGCTTAAAATTGCTGTATTACCATATTTGTATGGTATAAATAATGGTGCTATAAGATCTTTATCAATCCCTCACTGAAATTAAAAAATAAAGCATGAATAAAATGTATAATTTGATATTACTGTTACGGGAGGTATAATAGAACACATTAGCAACACATAGCATCCAACACAACTAGCAAGAATACCCTAGCAACTGACTTGAACACCCCACCAATGCCTGGTAACCATAGCCCATAATGTCCTAGCACTGTAAATTCTGTACACCCAAAACAAAGTTTTTTGAAAACTTTCAGACAAGAATATGTGTATTACAGTTTAAGAATCACATGTTTTTTGACCTGATCTGATGGAGCATTTCCATCAGTGCAGTTCTTCAGCCAGGGTAGTATTTATGGTGCTGCAAAATAAATCGGGCTCAACGGAGCATTAATCTTGTTGCTGTATACGAGTCACATGTTTATCGCTTTGATTGTGCTGTAAAAATACAAATAGAATATCAATTAGAATTACTTCAGTTTGATTCTGTTTTCCCCATAATCTCCCCAGCATGTGATGAAGATTAATATGTTTGTAAGTACAGCCTCTGAGACGGCAGGGGATACTTACAAACTGATTTTGCTCATCCACAGTTCTAGTTTTCA
>JAZGTI010014265.1:0-14230 GCA_036877585.1 Botia kubotai
TGTGTGTGTGTGTGTTGTGTGTGTGCAGAACGTTTTCTGTGAGGGTTAGGTTTAGGGGTAGGGATCGTATAGAGTATAGAAACATTATGTCTGTGAAATATCCCCATAAACCATGAAAATCTGACGTGTGTGTGTGTGGGGGGGGGGGGTGTTTAACCATATACTGGGGACAACATTTGTACCCAGAAGTGAGCAAAATCTCTGTTCGGGGATGTCCTCATTTGCAAAAATGCCATAAAAATATAGTAAAAAGTCTATAGAACGTGTGTGTTCACACATTTAGGGGACCAAATGTCACTTTAAATGACAGTCAAACCTGAAATCAGTTACATCGTGGGGATCAGCCAACAGTCTGCATGAGGTAAACACCTTATTAAACGTACTAAACGATGTTTTAATTAATATCTGAAAATACAAGCAGTTTGTGCTCTGGTGCATTTCAGATCGCAACAGTGTGTGAAATTGACCTTATGTGACTAGAACCATCTGCGTTGTTTTAAATGCCTATGTTTGCTGTTATAGGATGTCTTTGCATTTCTTAAAACTACCAGTATATTCACTCATGCACAAACACACACACACACACACTAAATGATTGTGTGAAGAAATCAGTGAAGCCCAAATGTGACAGAAGAAAACAGATTTGAATATTGTGCTGGGGGTTCTGGGATAGCTTGCACCTCAGAGGGGGGGAAATTGGGGTTTATTGAGGCCTGCAAGCGTTTACCACACGAATGTTTTGGACACGAGCAGGAGCCTGCAGAGATGTCTTCGACATTTCAAGAGAGGAATACAGCCAAGAGCAACAATTCACACGAGTTCACGTTCAAATGCATTCGTGACACATGCAAATGAACTTCCCGAATCTTTAAACACATTTGGTTGCGATTGCATGCTTGACTCATTCGTTCACTCGGAGCTGGACGATAATTACAGGAGCTGCAAAAGCTCAACAGGAACGTCACTTATGAATTGTATTTGGCTTAATTATTACGTTACCATGGTCAGAACAGGTTCTGCAACACTTGCGGTCCAGATGCACAGGGCGGGGTGTTCAGACGAGCTCAAAAACCACTGCTTACTGTGACTCCAGCACACAGAGTTCACAGGCTTACTGTGTTCTGCAAAAACATTAAAACAACATTGAAGCGCCATGAGTCCTCCATCATGCAGTGTGTCACAGCGCAATTTGTATTTCAGTCATATGGACTCTACTTGATGATCCCTACATAGCGTTTTATCTCCTTTGTGAAGCATGGCAAAATAAAGAATGTGAATATATAGAAAGGAGGTTTGGAATGAGGCAGGCGTAAATAAATACCTGTCGTTTTATTCTTTACTTTATAAGGCAGATTCATGATGCCACGTTATTTTTCAGAAAAAGAGAATTCACCAAAACTCTGAAGCCATTAAAAATGAAGCCATGAAAAAAATCTCCAAACACGAGAACATTATGTTTTTTTTGTGCCGTGAGGGAAAAAAATTATGTGAACAATTTCTAAGCTCTTCCATGTTTATAACAACTCGTACTCCAATGAAAAGAACATCTATTTCAGGGTCAAGTAGGGCCTCAAAATGTCAAATTAAGTTCAGAGTTCCCCAAAGTTTCGAGTGTCGTTAGTATGACATGTAAAAATTCAATACTCAATAGTCGCTCTTCCTCTGTGCCGCTCATTCGGTAAATGAAAATAAGAGGCATGCAAAGGAATTTTACAAAAATATACACTATAGATTTGAAGCTCTCACACTACCTGTATAGACAGCTGGATCGCCGGTGAGTGAAGAGTTATACAACAAAACTGAACTGTCGCCAAGACCACACAAAATCTGCTTTCCATCCCCTAGACGCAAGAACAGAAGGTTAACAGACAAAAATGAAGGCATAATTAGTTGAAAAAAAACATTCCTACGGCAAAAATCTAAAATAGCTACAGCGCTCTTAAAAACAGACATACACAACTTTATTGTGTGTAACTCCAGGAGGCAACTCTGGTTTGCTGCTGGTTCTGTATAACATCTTTATATGAAACCACAGGCGAACCAAAAATGCAAAAATCAACATGCAAATGATTGCCTGTGCAGTTAAGCCTGCGCCATTACGTGTTGTTGATCGCGCATGCAGTTGGAAAAGAAACTGCATGCTGTGCGGTGTTGAGCTAATGAAATCGCATTTACATTTATACATTTGGCAAACACTTTTATTTAAAGTCATTTTCAGTGCATTCAACGTATATGTTTAAAACTGCAAGCTGTAACTTTGCCTCTCTATCGCCATCTCTGTTTGAAACATAAAACTGCAGGTCACTTGCACCGTTATTTTCTTATGGAGATAGTTTTGAACATCTGTCATGCAGTCAAGTCTTCCTTAGTAACGGATTTCTGTTCATTTTTAACCCAGAAAGTCACAAATTGCAGCTTTGATCAATACGTGTGCTCCCTGGGAATCGAACCCATCACTTTTGCATTATCACACTCAGATGCATAGAAAGTTTCAAGTTTGGTGAGCTCTGACTTAAGAATTCAGCGCTTGGTTCAGTGCTAAGATTGAAAAGCTGCATGGCTTCATGTATCACAGGAAAGTGAAAATAATTAAAACAAGCAAATAATAGAGTAAATAATTCAAATATATAACATACTGAAACATTTTAACAGTTCGAATGCATTATTATTATGATTATTATTATTTGTTATTTAAAATGATAATTTATTGAAATTCCTGAAGCATAACATCATATATACAGTATATATATAC
Source organism: Botia kubotai (assembly GCA_036877585.1). Lineage (NCBI taxonomy): Eukaryota > Metazoa > Chordata > Actinopteri > Cypriniformes > Botiidae > Botia > Botia kubotai. The sequence goes on from JAZGTI010014265.1 coordinate 2,753, forward strand.
AGTATATATAGAGGCAGCTGTGGAAAGTCAGACTCAGTAACCAGAACCAGAAAGTCAGTAACCAGAACCAGAAAGTCAGTAACCAGAACCAGAAAGTCAGTAACCAGAAGGTCGCCGGTTCGAATCCCAATACTGGCAGGAAACAACTTGGGTGCCCTTGAGCAAGAAACCTTAACCCCAACTGCTCCCTTGACGCTTCAGTGCTGCCCACTGCACTGCAGTACTGCACTGCACTACTTCAATTCGTGTGCATTAACTAACTTATCGCACCTTCACTCACCTGAGTACTGTAGAGAGCTGATAAAGGTTGGAGCTGTAGAAACTGACAGACTAGTAGAACACACACTGGGTGCCGCTGACTGTGATGGATACTCACTCAGAAGGCTTCTTCTGTTGAAGAACAGCACACTGACTTCAGCAGTCATCCACACTGCACTAAGTACAGATGTATTCTTGTGCTTCTGTACTACAAGCTGTACAATACTTACTTATTCGTGCTAGTTTTGGAGGAAGTGTTGCTTTTCTTCTTAACGTTGGTCTGTGGTTTAAACATTGTCCTACTATTAAAGAGATACAAGCAGATGTGTCGTCAACATTCACTATTTACAGTTAATTACCAGAACACAGCCTGACATGTGTTTTCAACAGAGCATCATTGTCTATATAACTTCGACATATAAAAGAGTTAAAGAAATGTTTCAGAAAGGTTTTTGACAAGGTACCTGATTGCTGACACCGATCGAGTTTATTGATTAACTGACTTTGATTTATTTATCGGTTGGTTGACAGATTAATTGTTTGATTGTCTTTGATTGGTTGGTTGATTAACTGCCTAATTGATTGATTAATTGGTTAATTCCTAGTTTAGGTATTCTACTGAATGTCATCAACACACTCTCTGGTCATTTTCAGAATTTTCAAAGCACGAGACCATGCAACATTTGACAGACTGGTGACCCTTAAGTCCACTCATCAGTGTGCTCTGCTGACTTACTGAGGAGCTGCATTGTATCCTGATGACTTCACGTGTGTGTGAAAAACCAACGCTTGATTCTTCACGCTCTTCTGACAGCTCACACCTAGAGGACAAAACGAAAACAGGTTCATGGCACATTACCATCAACTGTCATTAACATCAACTGTCTTTGGTTTCTTTCATACGAGTTATTACACGGCTCTGAATACTTTAGTTTGATTGATCAGCTGTGGCATTCTACGGTCAGATATTTTTGTATGATCACCGCTGAACTTCAGAACTGGCTGTTGTCCCAGGAAACTCATTTTAAAGACAGTTGTGCTAGCTTCACATCTCTGTGGTCACTCTGCAGTCTTCTGCCTCTCACATAATGCAATAATTTTAACTCAACATTTAATGTACATTCATATATTTGGTGAGCAGCCATATTAAGCAGAATGGCGTACAGTCGGCTGCTAGGCACCTTTTCATGGTTTATTCTGTGCTACTGACCACCTGACTTTACATAATCGCTTACTTAAGAGGTGTCAACAGTAAAATTTATTCAAATGAGAATGTTTTCAAATAAAAAACAGTTTAAATCAATTACCAGGACGTTGCAATACTACACTGAAATACTAGCACTTCTCTAATGCTTTCTTTAATAATTTAAAACTAATACAAACTAACGCACACTCCATAAATACAGTTGTGGAAGTGACATTTGTCAGAATATGGTAACCCATACCTGAAATGTGACCATTTAACCCATCACTGGTGAGGAGTGAACACACACACTGCAAGTCATGAACACATACCCAGAGAAGTGGGCAGCACTGCTGCGTCCAGGGAGCAATTGGGGGCTGGGTGCCTTGCTCAAGGGCACCTCAGTAGCTACCTGCCAGTGCTGGAATCAAACCAGCAACCTTCTGATTACAAGCCCAACTCACTAACCAGGGACCTAATGTGCATTCTAAAGCAACTTATTAATACAGCAACCTCTGAAAACATCACACAGCTCCAGATGGAAATCAGTAAACGTTTCTATCTTGTAAAACTAAATAGTTTTATGGTTTCATCCCAGTTCCGCCTGTTTTGTTTGGAAATGCTTCCCAAAATTTAAAATAGTTTTGAAAGTCACAGATAAAACTGGGCCAAAAACATTATTGCCCAAGCCAACCAAATATTGAGCACAATCATTATGATAATTACCATGACAACACCAAAAAAACAAATCCCTCTGTCCAGCTTTTACAGTCAAAACCACTGTATTACAAAAAACATAAAAAATAAAAACAGAAACAGAAAGAAGGAAAGAAGGAAGAAAGACAGATGAAAGACAGAAAGAAAGTATCCTGTCAGACGTTTGGTCAATAAGAACTCATAAGGGGAACTGGTGGTTTTGAGGTCATTGTCTAGAAACCACAACCTGACATAACCCATTCTTCAAGAAGATGTTACACTGTACTGAGATCAGTCTGTAACACAATCATACAGACGTGAACTGCTTTAAAATATCAGTGCAGTGCGGCAGTATAAAGACATGAGCTGTTCGTTATAGTATTGACTTAAAACCCACAAAAAATCTGTGGAATAAATGTAATCCCCAGAGGACGAGAGAGAGAGAGAGAGAGAGAGAGAGACAGATGATGGATCACTGTCACATGCAGAAGACATATAAGCTTCAAGACTCTATATGAAGTGAAAGCAGGCACTCAAATACTCAAGCTGTATAAAGTATATGATTTAACTTATTTCGGTTAACGCTAATTCTGGCCCAGGTGACATCACCTGAAAATGAAAGCCGTTTTAGAAACGCTTTAATAAACGAATATAAAGACAAACATGTTTTTTTCTTTGGAATAACTTGCTCTAATGAATCATGCACAATTAGACCAGGTTGGTTTATTAATAAAATAAAAATAAGCTCATTTTTAATATCATTATTTTGATTATATAACGTGCGGTTTGTCTGTTTCTGCTGTGGTTCTCGAAATGCTGCGTCAGGGGTTGGATCTTAAGACCGTTTTATAAAGAATGACACATTTCACTGCACGGTTTCCCTCCCATATATTCCAAAAATATTCACAATCAATCCAAAACTCACAAAACTGCAGTATGCAAACAATCATTTTAACTTTCTTCACAGACCTTTTGCCAGAAAAGCTTAAGAAAAGCTTAAGAATTAGTATGATAATAAATTAGTTTTTATAAATATTACAATATTATAAATGAGGGTGAGAAAGACAGTGAAACACTGGTTATTCTAAAGATGGCAACAAAAAGTGTGCGTGTGTGTGTGTTTTGTGAACTCCAACCTGTTTTTTTCTGAGGTTTTGGGCCTTGTTTTGTCAGCTCAGCATTTAGAGGGGACGTAGGCATCAGAGGGGAGCTGAAAATGATGAATATAATGGAAAAGAATTGGCAGAGAAAATCTAGCGAGGGAGGAAAAACAACCTAAATACTGTTCCATTACTGGAAATGATAAAATACAGCAGTTTTCCATAGTGGCAGCAGAGCAACACAGACTTATATATTTAAATGTGTCTATGAAGGGTGCTTCTTTCTAAATGGCAAAATACACTTTATATTCTTCCCTGTAGCACAGATTCTTAATAAGCACCATATGATGTGGTGCAGTAGGAAGCATAAGACTCAGTTAGTTGTGAGTTTTGGTACCTGGGCACCACCGAAAGTGGTTCTCCCACAGAGACGCCCTTCACCAGACTGAAGCAGAGCTCATCCAGCCCAGCACTGGTAACCTCCACAAGAACAACTGAAGGCTCAAACAGAGAGGTCACCAAACAAAACATCTACAGAGAGAGAGAGAGAGACAGAGTGTGTGTGAGAGTGAGAGAGTGTGTGTGTGAGAGAGTGTGAGAGAAAGACAGACAGAGAGAGAGAGACAGAGTGTGTGAGAGAGAGACAGAGTGTGTGTGTGTGAGAGAGAGAGAGTGTGTGTGTGTGAGAGAGAGAGAGAGAGAGAGAGGGGTAGTCCTCACATTTTACTGTAACACGTAATTGTGTCTCACACAGAGCACAGAAACCCACTTTCTCCCGCAATGCAAAGCACAGCCAGATCTTGTAAAAGCTTTACATCTCAAATAATTCTGGCTTTCTAAAGCCATAAACTGCTAATTGCAGACCTGTAAAAACTCTAAGGTGCTACACGTGTGAATTTTGGAGGTTTTAGCTGTGCTTAAGGTCGACCGGATAAACACTTCAAAAATGATCAAGTATTGTCAGAGCTTCAATGAGAAAGCTATTGATACTAGATCTGTAATATGGAAAAGGATCAATATACTTTTAATATTCTACATTAAATATTATATTAAAACACCAAACACAATCTCTCAAGACTGTGACCTGGATTGAAATGAAATGATTACATTGTCACTATGTCCATGAGAGACGGTCCATGATCCAGCCATTGAGATACTCATGTCACCTGCAGAGAGAACATTTGCATCAGTTTATGGTCACTTTTGGCACTGAATCTTCAACCTTTAGATGTTCCTCTCATCAGTTCTGCTCTCTGGAGATGTTCCTTCCAACCTTACACACATTAGCTTGTTGGAAGAACCCACATGAAGATTTCTCCAGCTGATATTAAGCTTTATAAACTTATAAACTCATATAAGAAGACACTATTGTACATTGTTCTAATATACTGGATGTTTCGACCAGCTCCATTAGCTGTTGCTAAAGTCAAATGTTCCTTCAAGGAAAATTTGAAGCAACCTGTTAACCCTCAGAGACCCAAATGTAGATATTAATGATGTATTTCTTTTCCCCTTTAAAATGTTTCAGAACGTCCATTTATATTAAAGTAATGTTGTTTATAGGTTGTACACAACACATATTCTGACCTTCTTAAAAAGCAAGCTGCTGTAGGAAGCCAAAGTTTGCATATTTTCATCTCCCAGCAGTTCTCTGACACGCTAAAGTTTCATGATGATCCTGGAATATTTCTACACCTCATCGAGAGGCCCAAACGTCAAAAATGGCCTCAGAAATGCTTATTTAAGCATTTAAAGCAGCGCTGCTTCTTTGACCTTCTCAGTGAGCTGAAAGCTGAAACCTCTCGGAGCAGTTCACTGACATCGTCTAACGTTTCATTAGGTTTCCTTTAAAATCATTTCAAAATCATGAATGACTGAATGGCATCTGAATGGGACATTTTCTGTTCCATCGTTCCATTTTAAAACGATCCGTTCTATTTGTACACACATTTACATTGATGTGGAACGTCACCACTTTTCTGTCACCAAATATATCTGGAACTGAGGAAAAAAATACTGCAGGTCAAATACTTGAGAGATTGTTAAATTTGATTCAAAACAGTCATCTTTAAATGTGTGTTGCAATTTTCCCTGCAGTGGGTCTCCAGGGGTTAAGCGAATACTTCTGTTTTTTCTTTGAGAAATGGAAGCACACAAGGACACAGAAACCTTTGAATGGAAGAGTAACGAGGAGCTCTGAAGAATCCAGGTCGAGCAGATACAGGCCATCAGAACTTCCAATCCACACACAACGTTCTCTGTAAAAAACACAATCACGAGACGGTTTACAAAAAGACACTATTCATGCCCAACGCTTGATTAATGCAACGGTGTGTAAATGTTATAAAACAGACACATATCAGGCCTACTCTAGGAATTCAGGCCCACAGTGCCACAAAGTCTTAGAAAGTTTATTTTTCATTGGAATTACAGGGTAGAATCCACGGTTTGAGATTTTGACTTAAGCTTTTGTATGCATGGTTTGCTCTCAGCAAAAGCTTTAAAAATGCTCCCAGGTTTGATTTAGGTCAGCATTCAAGCCTTGCTTATTGCGGTGCAAATCACAGAGGCAGAGGTCAAAGGTCACCTCTCCCGTCCAATAAACTACAGTTGTTGATTCACTGGGAGAATGTGAAGCATTCGTGCACAGCTGCATGACATGAGCGCAGACGGGAAACGCTGAAGACTGAGCTTGTAAAAAGGATGCAGCTAAAAACAATACAGTGAATAAAGAAAGATGTTTAGTTTCAAGCGGTTTTCATTTACACTTCAAAAAACGTTCGACTTCAACCCTGCCCCTCGCACCTAAGACTTTCAGAAGAGAACCCCCCTCCGCCCCACTTTTTCCAACATATGATATTCCAAAACTCCAGCAGCTATCCCAGCTAACAGGGAATGTTCTCAGAACATTGGCTAACGTTCTTTCAAGTTATCAAGAAAGTTCTTGCAGTATCGTTAGTAGAACTATTTTAATATATCATATATCAAAAGACAAATTCTTAAGTTATTAGTGGACCATGTATAAATAATGTATAATAATTTATCTTGTGTCATGTGACAGTTTTCCGGTTTTGTCCACTCATGAGCAGTCAGAAGAATGTGTCTTATTTTTAGTGAAAACAAGACACAACCCACAAGCAACCATCTCACTATAGCTGTAACTACTGTTTGAACAGCCTGAGGCTATTAATAGGGTACAAACCCTTAAACTGGACGTTTCCTGCCAGGACTGTAGAAACAGCCATGTTCCAGTTAAAACGAAGACAGGTATATCCTGGACTATATCGCTGCCGTGCCTTTGCGTCGCCATGACAACGGCACTACCGTTATCATACATGCTGTTCATTTGTAAATCCATCTTTATTGGCCAGGAACAGTACCTCAGCTGCATGCTAGCATGGCCACACTGTGGTCTCTGAGCCCAAATTCTCAGAACCTGCTTTGCTGTCTCCACTGTTCCTCTTGCATCATTATGCGATATTCCTAGAAAAGCACACAGTTCATGCAGATGTATCAGCTTCCACATGAAAAACATTAGTCAACACAGTCTGAATTATGGTTTGTGGGTGTTGTCTAACCCAGGGGTTTTCAAACTGGGGTCTGGGGACCCCCAGAAGGTTCTAGGGGGTCCCTGGAAAATTTCAGAGAGACAAAGACAAAGCAAACATTGAAACAGTCTACTGAACGTTATTACTCATTCGTTTTTAAACGTTTATCTCTCCTTTCTTGCTACATACACGTTCCAGAAATATGTTTGATTGTTCAAAATCGTCCTTGTTCGTTTTTCTTGCTACATTCCCCTTCGTCTCACTCACTGGTGGTTGTAAGGCAGTATTCCGTGTAAAGCGGCTATGAATCAAGATTTGTTGTGGAAATTGCTGCAGCGTCAATAAATTTGAATTGAAAATGTTTCCCTGCGGGTTTATACATCCAACATCACTCTGTAGCCAAAAAAATTAAGTTTGAAAGAATATGTTGTTGGTATAATATCACACTTATCATCTAACACAGTTTAAATGTGTCTTTATGAAAATATATAGATGGACTTCTTTTCAGCTGAGGGTCCCTCACAAAAGGTTCCTCATATTTAGAGGTCTCTGGTATCAAAGTTTGGAAACTTCTGCTCTAACCATCTTTTCCATTTGAAGACACATTGGTGCCCATGAGATTTCTCTGATGCTTCCGTTCGAGTTTCGGCAGGTCCAGTTTTGTCACCAAGCGACATTTGTGGTCCTCAGGGAGAGTGTAGCACCAAAGCTTAAACCGGAGATTGAAAAAGAGAGATTCCATCAGATCCCATGATACCGCTTGTATGGATTACACAACAGAGACAAGTGTGTGTGTCTAGCTAACTATGGCAAACCTTTCTTTGGGGACATTAGAAAAAGAATTCATAAATATTATTTTTAATTGCAAAAAAACAAAAATGCTTTTCTTTAGTGGTAGTGTTCAGGTGAGTATGTAATGTTTTTAGTTTGCTTTGTATAACACAGCAGAAGTCGATGGTATGTCCCGTTTAGACGGCTAAATAAACGCGTGTGACTCACCTGTCCATCACCAGATCCAGTGATGAGCTGCTTGTTTTGCTGCATGAAGAACAGACTTAGCAGTGGAGATGCTGTGAAACGAAAAATTCAACTATATGAATATCTCATAGACGGAACTATATAATAGACTATATAACAGATTATATAACACATCACACGGACCTGAGAGCACAGCAGACTGATAGAGTATATTCCCCTTCTCCACATCCCATATCTGATACAAAATGAACACATTTAGACAATCCATGTTTAGTAAAAGCACCGTCACACAGTCCAGTTGTATTTCATCTGTACCTTGAATGTTCGGTCCTCTGAGATTGAGACCAGAAGTTTGGAGTCCCATGGACAGAACTCTGAGGCAGTCACATGACCAAGATGAGCCCTTAACTCTCCGATCACTTCCTCTCTCTACAGGAAACACACACAATGGTGATCAAAAGACTACCCAGCCAAATGACAGCGTGTTAGCTAACAGTCGCTCAAAAGGCTGCTGGTCTACCCAGCTAACAGGGAATGTTCTCAGAACATTCATTAGTAGAACTTTTTTAACGTTATATATCATACATTAGAAATGTTAAATAGTTAGTGACCTGTCTATATCTATGCACTTATTCACTGTTGCCTCTTATTGTAATTGAAGTTGCTTCCTTGTCCTCATTTGTAAGTCGCTTTGGATAAAAGCGTCAGCTAAATGACTAAATGTAAATGTAGTGGAATGTTTTAAAAATATGTACATATTTAAAAATGTTCAACAAATAAAATTCTTAGAACCAAGCAATAATGTTAATACAAAAAACTGAACATTCCTAGAACTTTCAAAATAACATTTTTGTTACTTAATGGAAATTTTAGGAAAAACGTTCTTACGACCTAAAATTGTTAGCAGGGTACGAGTACACTGAAAATCTGGGATTCAAAAACCTAATTTAAATCTGGAAAAACACAAAGTCAGAGGACTCTGAAAAATGTTAAACAAAGATATGTTATGACATAAAATAAATAAATTAATTCTATTTCTAGGCCACTTATCAAATGTGATGATTGTCACATTTATCATGTTAACTCAATTGTACAAAAGGTCAGAGTTCCTCTGAAACACAACAAGGTGTTCTTTGGAACATTTTCCGATCATGCTGGGATAACACAGAACATCATTCTGTTCCATCATTCTGTTCTGCGCATGCTGTTCTGTGCATGCTTCATACAACAAATGAACGTACCAGATACCAGAAATTCAGTAGTTCACGTTACAAAATTGTTTTGCTGAAAATATAGTTAAAAACAAATGCAAAACAGAAACATTTCCTGCTGTAAACATTATGGAACTGAATGTGATTTTGTAATTTATGTGTAATGAAGACACAGGCTCACGAGCAGCTTATTCTGATGTTTTCTTCACTACTTTATTGCTGCTTTGTTGGTTTCATGTGCTCGTTATCTTATCTCTGATCTTTATGAGCTATCAATCACAGTTTGTTTTGCATTGCCATTCAATGACCAAAAAAGAGAAGAGTTTATCAAATTTCATACCTCTGCATTTAAAACAATCACTCTAGACCCCGAGCACGCTGCCACTTTTGCGGTATGTGGACACAGAGACAGATGCACAACCCTGCCGAGCAACGTGCCAACCACTTTACCTGAGGCGATGACACCTAAAAACACACGTCAAAAAATAAGTATTTGACAAAGAAAATAGAGAGCACCATTGAATCTTATTTTTCTATGTCAAGATGTACTGCAATCTGCAATCCATAAGCTTTTCCTCTCTACCGCCATCTCTGTTAGAAACATAAAATTGCAGCTTACTTTGCGTACTTTTCTTTACGAATATTGACGTCAAACGAAGTCAAACTGGCATCCACCGTGAAGTCCAACCCGACAGCTCAAATTGTAAATCGTTATCATAAATTTACCGTTGTGACTCGGGGTACTGATCTGTCATGTACTTGCACAATATCTGCTTTTTGTTCACTTTAACCCCCAAAATGATAGATCACAGCTTTAAACAGGACTAAATGATATAGATGCGTATTACCCTCTTTAATTTGTCTGTAGCATTGATCAATGTCCCAGACAATCACGTAATCTTCTGAAGCACTACAGAGAATAAGACGACCTTTCACCTTCCCAAACACCATGGCGGAGACATCACCATGGTGACCGGTGAGGTCCAAGGGATGCTACAGGAATCATGAAAAAACATCAGTTATATATTTAAACCCTAAATATATCATAAAGGCTAATATGGTTTCATCAGTGAAAGAATTGAATTTAGGAGCAACACAAATGACCTCCAGGTTGTTGTTGTTGTTGTATATTCTTATATTTTTGTCCTGCCATGGGACAGCGAAGTGAGAAGAGCAGCAGGCCAGCTGCAGGTGCGACACTGACTTGCTGCATGTTACGGAGAACAGCTTTGTAAAATACACTGAGTTCACATCAGCCATGGAGCTACTGTCTGGAAATACACACAGTGAGCTTTTACTGGATATCTTTACATTTGAAGAGCCATGTTTTCAAAGTAGACTAACAGGAAAGCGGACAAACTTGGGGCGGTAAACTACATCAAAATTAAAGGTAGATTTACCTCGTTAATTGGTCACCTCGGTGATGTTGGGTTGCTTTTTACTATTGAATGTCATCTATACAATTCAGTCGCAGCGTTTCAAGTTTTGGCGTCGTCGTTGCTATGGAAACAGGACAGTTTCCGGACGGAAAGTCAGGAGGGACAGTTTCCGACGGGCTTGCGATTATGACATGATACAGACTTGGGGTATATTTGTTTAAGTTAAATGGTGTTCACACGTTTATCTTATTGCGAATGTTATGTTGGTAATAATTAGATACTTTTGAATTACAATAGCGACTGTTACTGACATCATTATTTCGTCACTTGACTGATTGATTTTACTCGGAGGCACATACCTTGCATTAGATCTGGTATATTTTTGCTCCTGCTTCCCACAAATACACGAAAGCACAGCATGAACAGTTAAAAAAAACTGAATAAAAACTGTTGGGCAACAATACCCTCTAGTGGTTAACCGGCAGTCAATCGGTTACCACTAGATAAAATCTAAAGATGAAATCTAGTTTATCATAATTTGACCAGATTACCAGTTTATTAGATTACTAAATAGGGGTTGTTTTCGGAAATATACTTTGGTCACCTGCACTGTCAAGATAATATCATGACACAAACGTATAAGGTTTGCTGGCCCTTCTGTTTATACGATCAAACGTATATGTCGTTCATTCATTTACCTTCTTTAAACATATTAGAACAACTACATTTTAATACATCCTTTAAACACCGAAGTATCGTCGGTTTTAACGATACATAAACATTTTTCAGATGTATTTTTTCGTTGTTTTACCGACGCTGAGTGTTTTTACAAACGGAATTTATTTTCCACCAATGAGTGTCAACCAAAAACATTTTTTTGTTCCAATCGCATCCAATCAGACAAGCTATATCTCCCCGAACACGCCCCTTATCATCATCAACCAATCAGCTTTCGGTTATGTCCGTCAATCACATTTTCTCCGCCCAGTTTGTCTGACGGAACGGAAGCCGAGTTAGGCCAAACCAACCCATCCGGATAACAGACACAAACTTGGCCGTGAGCGGATGAACTGGTCGGATCTTTGTTTTTCACAATCAGTCTACCAACCGCTTTATACTGTACAA
>JAZGTI010014266.1:0-14228 GCA_036877585.1 Botia kubotai
AGGTTCAGGACTGAACACAGAGCAAGGAACAAAGCAGTCTTATATAGCGCAGAGAACAGGTGGTGGTGATTCAGGCTGATTACAGGTGAGCTTTAAGGAACCAGGTTCTCTACCGCCATCTAGCGTTAAGGAGTATGGGCCGATACCGCAGCGCCCCCTGGTAGCTTGGAGGACGTGACAAAGTGCTCAGACATTACACTTTTATTTTGCTTTAATGAAGTTTTTAAAAGTTTGACTGATCTTGATTGTAAGTCATCTGGATTGCTGTTTCTGTCTTTCTGCGCATCTCTGCCATTTTGTGATGAAGGATAGAGAGTTGTTCAGGGCCGAAGCCTCCATCATTTTTATGCTCACCTGAAACGTCTCCTTCAAAGAGGTCAACAGACCTACATTAGACTTTGGAATTAAACAAAAAAGACTGAATTCATTAACAAGCATTCTTAAATGTAAAGTGTGTCATTTCCTGAACACGCTCCCTGTCTTTCACTGCCGCTCAATGAAAGATGGGGAGAGTGCGCAGAAAATATTCCCAAACAAACACGTGGTTGGGAAAGTGTTTCTCTGTTTTCCTATTGGGAATGCTTAAAGAAACAGTAACACGTTGTTTATACCGTTCAGGGGAAGCAACCCATGACTTTCTATGTTTTTTAATCAAGGGCAGGACTCAGTAGTGGGCCTCAATAAACTTACAAGGTAGAACTTTTAGAGAACGTTAGCCAATATTCGGAGAACATTCCCTGTTAGCTGGGATATGGTTGCGTGAGGATCCTAACAGACATACAACATTCCAAAAGACACACCAGATGCTAAACTCATTTCTGTGACTGTAATATTGGGGATATTCCTCAAACAGGTAAAAAGAAGGACTGATGGTGTTTAAGAAGCAACACTCACGTGATCCAGATACAGTGAGATACAGCAGTCAGGCAGGAACGCATATTAGCCACCAACAGCGACTTCGCAACTGCCAGCTGTCAATATGAATGCACCTTAAATTTCCCATGCGAAGCCTGAAATCAGCTCTCTGAACGACATCATCGTGACAAAAAAAGCGTGCAAAGCTAATCAAAAGAAAGCAAAAAGGAACAACCGCAGCCATTAACACGCAGGAATCGCGAGCGGCATTGTGCGCCGCGCAGGGTGTCATGGTGGGTAAATTCGAACGTCCGTTCTGCAGTCAGGGTGGAAAAAAACCCCAAAGCACTTGAAGGCATAAGGCCTCCACTAATACAAAACGTCTAATCAGAGCAGCAATCCCTGATGTTAATGAAGGTGTCACACATCGCACAAAGAAAGTTGTGCCTGGCAATCTTCCATTTTTCGGCTGCCTTCACCAGTGACATTTCATCGCACATTCAAAGAGCGCCTGGGCCCTTAATGAAATGCATAATTAACATATTCTAATTGTGCTGAGCTCGGTGATGGTTTTGACAGAGCTCACTTTCCATGTCTAATTCAATGCTAATTTAATCTGTTCTTTTCCCGGCGACATGACCTTTCCTGATTGAGTTTCACCGCAAAGAATTTTTTGATGGATTGATTTATCAACCTCTCGGAATGCAACAAAAGCATCAGTTTTAGACAGGAGTGGGGGAAGATCTCCGGCAGAATGAAGGAAACATCCAGAAAGTAAAGAGGGGGAACAAAATTACGAAGAAATAAAATCAAGCAACCTGAAAAAAGGTTTCTGGTGATTTACTGTGTTAACCCCTGGCGCACACGTTTATTCATCGTCATCCGGCGCTGTAATGGCAAATTTTCCCAGTCATTACATCTCTCCTGCTGAGTGACAGTAAACCAGTGAAGTTGTCGTACCATTATTATGGAGAAGATTGAGTACAGGAGAAATGGTCTTTTGGAACCCCATCTACAGATGACCTGAAGATCTTAACATAAATTCCTGTGAATATGCACTTCATTAATTTGCACTTAATTAATATACAGCTTAATTAGAAAATTCTGTTGACCTTTAAAGACTTTTGTCACCACTGCTGTAAAAACAATTTATCTTGAACTTATAAATAACTTAAAATAACTTAAAATAACAGAAGTCTTTTCCGGAACAAACCAGCATGGAAAAGCTGGCAACACTTTTGATATTAGTGAATCTATATAGTTTACATGTAAATATATAGAGTGGTTATATTATACAGTGATTCAAGAGTAAATCTCCCTCATATCTTACATATATATCTTAACCTCACCAGCCTTTCCATTTCAAAACTGGTCGGGTCGTTCAATGTCACCCTTTTAGTTTGAAGAAGGTTTGCGTCAACTTAACCACATTCCGTTTGCTTCTCGCGCACCTAGCGCTCCGAACTCAACCCACTCAGAGACCTGAGAAAAGCAGACGGCAGCTGATAATCCAGCAGCGCTACCATAATTCCCTTCACCTGCCATTTTGCTTACCACACATTCAGCGCAGAGATAGATGCTGGGGAGCTGCGCTCAGACTGCAGCTGTCTGTCTTCGGCACAGACGAGGGATTATACATCCGCTCACAGGCACACACACATAACCGTAATTGCAATACTGCCGGGCCCGCCCTCATTTGCATCTTTCCTTTCCGCAGACTTTGATTGGCAGCTGTACATGAAAATGCCACATCAGTTGAAAGTATGTTGTGAGCTCGCACTAACGATCCCCGTGGCTCCAGGGAAACCTGCCATATTGTAATTTGGTTATCAGGCATGAAGGAAATAATTCTAAGTGCCAGGATACGCTAGACAGAATAAATACTTCGGTGCCACACGTTGCCCAGGGTGACAGTTTTATTTTATGTACAACAGACTCCTGTTGCCGTTAGCATTTGGGTAGGGGGATCAGCAGAAACAGAATTTTTCCACTTCGGAAAAGAGAGGAAAAGAGGAAAAGAGAGCAGGAGGAGGAGCAGGGGTGGCGATGTCGGCTGCGGAAGAGCGTAATTTTTTAAGGCAGGTGTCCATCTCCGGAAATTCTTTACGCTGCAGAATCTGTAATTACCTCTTCAGTGGTTCCATAGGATGACAGCAGCAGGGGCCTCCTGTAGAGATGATGCTGAATTGCAGCACGCACTGGCAGAGAGCCGGGGAAGACGCAGAGACTGTTGCCTCGTGTGCTCTTGCATCATGCCTCTATCCATCGTTGATGGGCAGCACTGATCACAGATTTCTCCTGAAGCTGCAATCTGTAACTTTGCATGGTTAAAAAGGAACAATAATCAGTTAAGGAGCAAGTACAGAATAGATCGGTGTTCAACACTATCTCCTTATTTTAACCTGATTTGCAACGGTAAGCTATCAATAACGACTTATAATTTGGCAGTCAGGTCTGATTTTCCAGGAAATGTCACTTTGATATTTTTTCACGTCTGTAAACAGGATGAAACCAGGATGCCAAACTGTGTTTGTGGGTGCTGGAATGCTGAAAGTGCTTGGAACTCTATAAGTTGTGCTTTAAATTTAAACTTGTCGTCCACCTTTAGAAAACAATAGGAAACATCTTGCAATTTTACGTTTTAAACAGCAATGGGGATAGAGTTACGGATTGAAACTTGAAGTGGCGGAGGCTTTATTTGTGTTTCATGCGCTGCTGTTGCATGGGAGCCAGGCCGTTTGAGAAGAAGCTGTCATGTTGCAAAAGAGAGGCCCCTGACGCTGGCAGCAGCCCCCGGGCAAAACTAAAACAAGTGGCATAGATAAAGCATGCCAGCGTACCTTCTCTCTGAGCTATCCAATGAGAACAAAGCAGTACATCGGCATTCCGAACAATTCCGGGTCACAATGCAGCATGCAGCACCAGGACAATCGGAGTTTCCTGGAGGAACAAAAAAAATGGAAGAAGTTTAGAAACAAATACGACATCCAGATTGACACATATGCCATTCAGAAAGCAAATGGATATCAAACAGAGAAGGACGAGCACGAGTTCCAGCTAACAGGGAACGTTCTCAGAACGTTGGCTACTGTTCTCTCAAAGTGCTTAAAAAAGTAATCAAAAAATGTTTACGCATTATTGTTAGTAGAACATTTTTTAATGTTATAGCATAAATATCAAAAACATTTTTCAAGATATAAGAGGAACATTTTAAAAACATTATGGAATTTAAAAATGATGAATAACGTTTTTATAACCAAGCAATAACGTTAATACAACGTATAAAAAAAGTTGACGTTCTGAATGTTCGATGACATTTTTAATGTTTCGTTAACGAATGGAAACGTTGGAGAAACGTTCTTACGACCTACATTTGTTCGCTGGGATTTCACAGGTAAGAAGATAAGTGGATGCACAGATCAAATGGTCTTTCTAAAAAGACGTAAAGCAATCAAGAATTCACACAACGTCTCGAGTGCGGCCAACCCCTGCCTCACACAATTAAGCTAATTATTAATGAATTCAAGGGTTAAGAGAGCAGCTCCTGCCAAGATCCTCCAAGTGAGCTGATTGAAAGGCGCAAAGCCTGACATTCCTGGCCAAGCACGAATCATTTGTCCGTGGGGATGGAAGCTGTTCCTCTCCAAATGCCATGTGTGGGGGACACACACAATGGGCTCTATGCATCGCTATTATCCCTGGTGTCAGCAGCCAGTGCCCTGCCTCGTGAAGAGGTCTCCTTGTCTGTAACCATGCCACTCAGCAACACATCATTTGGTAGTCTGTCAATTTTCCCAACGTTATCGGACCGGGTGTAAAAATAGCCGACAGGCCCGTCATCCAGCACCCCTCCTTTTCATCTGCTGGAACCTGTGTGCCAGGCCAAGGCAATCCAGATGGGTGGAGTTTAAGGAACATGTGAAGGTCATGTGTCCATCTCGCTGCAGTCATACATGATGCTCAGTGACGAGTAGGACCATGTAGAATCAACACTGATTGTGGGAAGATAACTGCAGAATTCTGGAGCATGAATATATAAAATCGGCGTTTCATTTTTGTAAAACAACAGCCATCAGCGGTTTCAAAATTGCTTAACCATAAGACAATATGTTAACGACTACAAATTTTGCAGGTCAATTTGTACAATCACACGTCTTTAAAATCTCAGTTTCTCCAGACAGAACGTATCTCCATTGGAATAAGAGATCTCAGCATTGTTTCAAACTGTGCTCAGATTTCTTAAGATGGCGAAAACATTTTGCATGTAAAAGTTCAAGATTCCAATAAGAACGTTATTGATTTCTTTTCAAATTACAAGATCACGTTATCTGAGCTTTCCACAATATTTTTATTCGATATTATTTAAATGTTATCCACAACATTTCTATTCAAACAGAATTCCCCAAGATCTTAGAGCTGAGCATACATCACCCTTCTTGGTAGGTATTATCAGATTATCCTTAACATCTAGTATTGTTTTGTGAACAATAGGACTAAAATTCCTCCTTCATAATTTTGCAGGTGCAGATTCCATTCAGATCTACGGAAGAGAGGTTTGAGGAATCAAGATTAGACATGTTCATGTTTACAGACTTACACATTATGAATGCATCTCTTAACACCCCGTTCTGTTCGACCAGATGGGCGATATGCTCTTGACCCAGTTGTGCACATCATCCCCACCTCCGCAATTTTATTCCACATACCGAACCCATTCCTCATTAGACTTAAACCCCTACCATCGCTTTAGGAGAATGTAAATCCAAGGCGAGGCACTGGGCCTTGATGGCCCTCGGATTCAGAGCCTGGTTGGCTGACAGCGTGAGGAGAGCTGATTGATCTGCAGACAGCCTCCATTCTGTTTCTCCGGCAATGTCTGTGGAGATCACTGACGTGCAGGGCTGATACCTGATCAAAAAGGCCTCTGAACTGCCAAACTTGGGCATCATTAGCAGAGGAGGACCAACGCCGGAGAGACGTCGGCTGGACGATGGCCATGTGGTGTTGATGCCTGGGGAGACGTCTGGCGATGTGGGTGGTCGGCAAGTTGAATCTTCACCTCAGGGTGTGTAGAGAAAGTCTACTGTTAACTATCAGCCAGAAAAACCAGCCATCAGCTCTTAGAGAAAGGAAAGATGAATAAAGAACTGCACCTGCAGCTAAATCTACCAATCACACACCACCAAACAATTCTAAGACTTATTGTTACACTGTTTCTCTTTTACAGTATCTGTTTGTATTTTTAAGGGATGATAATGATAATGAAAGAACATGCCTCAAAATGAAGAAGATAACAACAAAATGACCACAAATTGTGCAGACGGTCAACTACAATTGAGACATCCCTTACATTTCAGTTTATCCTAGACAGCAATGAGATTAGAGGGAGATCAAATAGAGACCTTTAATTTCACAGTTTCTCCGATTTTTCTCTTGATCTTTCACATGTTTTCTAGAATTTCAGATGATATTTAAATGACTCAAACTGTGGTCAGATTAGGAAGACGTTTCATGCACATTTCTGAGACTAATGCTATGTACGTTAATTTTACCGTTCTATATTCTTTCAATATATAAACAAAAATTTCCTTCCTTTCTATTTTATTCTTCGGTTTTATTTATGTTGTGAGACGCGTCTTTCCTAATCACAAGCATTCGTGAGGGGTAACCAATCAAAAAAGGGGTATTTCTATCCAGTACAGTTAAATTTGACGGTAATTTTATGGCACAAATATCTAAAGAAATGCCATGTACAAATGTTTTGATGATTTTTTACATCCACTTGCAGTGCATGACAGAATTTTTCACAAAATCTCAGAGCAAGTCTTTGTTTTCCCCTTTGGCACTGCCAGATGAACTTATATGCATTTGTAGCGATGGGGTACGGCACAGGCACTCAGATACGCCCGAGAGAATTAGATGGTAAACCATCAGTTTGAGGGGAGAAACAGACTTCGCCAGTGTTGGATTTTGAGATGTGAGAGCTTGTTTATGTTGCTGCTTTTAGCATAACTCTTACTGACAAACGAAACCAGACCGAATCACTTCTGATTACGTTACAATGATGTTTTTCCATAAAAAAGACTCCAGTTACAATAAATTATTGATTTTGAAAACCGAATACACCAGAAGGAGCAACATTCTCCCTCAAACTTCAAAACATAAACTTAGACACACAACCATATTAATCGAATACTGTGTTTTGATGTTTTGAAAAGTAACCATACTTCTGCTAAGTTCAGCACTTCCTGGTTTCAGAAATCCAATGTGATCACCGCACTTCGGATGCGGTTTCCTGTTTGCAAGAAAACAGAACTAGATTTCATTTACATTTATGCATTTGACAAGCGACTTACAGTACATTCAGATATACAAGGCTTACAGTTCTATGCATTTCTATTGAACGTTCATAGAACATTCCAAATAAAAGTTTAACGTTTTTGTCACTTAATGGAAATTAGGGAAACGTTCTTACAAACTAAAACAGTTAGCAAGCGTGTTATTCCAGCCCGCGTTCCCCTCGCGATTATTACAGCCGAGAATGTAAAGCACATTCAGAAGATACACAGGAGGTACCAGAAGCACTGTACCAAAGAACACAAAGTACAAAAGCCAGTACAGTCTCCAAAAGAGTTACTGTCTTGACTTCAGTCTTATCGTCAGTGATTCAGTGGACTTCAAACAGTCCTGCTGTACTCTTGATGCAGGCGTGGCTGAGCGGATCTTCACATTTAGCTTTGACATCCCAGACAATTGGGGAAAAAAAGGCAACCTTCACAACTTTGAAGCGCACATAAAACTTAAATCAACTGTATTTTTAAAGGTGCAGTGGGGGACTCGCCATCCTCAATCCAGACTTAAATCAACATTTCAAAGTCTCCACTGAGCTTCTCACTTCTGAGCGGGATCACAGGGCTGTGGATTGGCAAGGCCTCATTTACATGGTTCTGAAACAGACGGCCACTTCATCTCGCTGAGAGACAGAGAGAGAGGAACTCTATCAGAAGCTTTTATGAAGCTCGAGAGCATATTTTTGCTACAGAAGGCAGAAAGGGGGGGGGGGGAATAAATACACTTCGAGATCAAAGGTGGGCGTAATTGACACATTACATCTGTGCAAACAGAGCAAAAGTGGGCCGACCGCATAAAGATAACCAACGGTCACAACTAGGATTAAGGCTGTTGGCAGATAAAATCGTTTATCACGTAAGAAGTCGTTTTCTATCGTAGTAACAGTATTTCTTTCTGGTAATTGAACTAAATGAATTGAGTTGCTGAAATATAAATACACACTAAATACAACAACAAAAACCTGGAAAAAAATCGGATTACCTTAGATTGGTTGACATGAGCACCAGTGAATAGATGGTGCTAAATCTGTCATGGGCCTGAATCCCTGAATCTTGGTTACCTTTAAATAGCTTAGATGCACAAGAATAAACACACAAGAATAGTAATTTATGTTCTATAACTATTCTATGCACAAGAATAGTTATAGAACATAAATTAACACTAAATTACAATAAATTACACTCTTTATGACCCCTAACAGATTAGCTACAATACAAAAGTAATCAAGTCACAGAATACAATGATACACACACAAATACATTTATACATATATACATTCATACAAACATACATACACAAAATGATTACCCAGATAAAAATAAAACCAAATTATTTTCAACCTCAGTCTGATTTATTAACACTTCTAGGTACCTTTGTCTTAGTTTAGCAATAATGTGCTTTGCCCTGGATGCTATGTCAGTAAGGTTTAGTCATGTTACACTACTTGTTGAAATAAGTAGCTCATTACTAGAAAAACGACACTGTTTTGAAAACAGTGGAGCTACTGTCACAAAAATGCAAAATGTAGTTGAAGATAAACAATTCTTCGATGTTAAAAACATCCTCCAATCAGCTTCATGCGCAGAGACGACCTCCGTATAAGGACGTCGGACAGCGCGGCGTTCGGAAACCTGTTTGACAGTCATTATTCCGTTACTTGATGCTAGCTGCTTTCAGTTAGTTACTCACCAACACTGGCGGCGTGACAGCGCTCAGCTTTTTCAAGAGAACCTTCTGGATCTCCTTTCATGCAGGCGTACGGATTTATGGCCCGTAATGGGAGCGAAAGGAATAAAGAAAGAGAACGACAGTGAACGAGAGAGAGAGAGAGAAAGTAAGTTTGAGTGACTCCTTGAACGAGCAGGATCTGTGGTCCTGTCAGCTGATTAGCCCTCTTGATTAGCATTTATAAGAGGCCCTGGTGCTCTATTATTTGCATTCCTATTTAGCCATGATTTTGTGGAGGGCGCTCCATGATTAAACTTGTCACTGGTCCTGATTGACAGGGTCAAATCTTCACATTCCACTCGTCTGAGATGGAAGTGTGCGAGAGAGAGAAACAGAAATGGGGGAAAAAACGACTGTCAGCTATTCTTTGCACTCCTGACGAGCTTTGTGGGGAATCTCTTTCAACTTCTCATCCTCCTCTCTTTCTGACTCTCTCCCTCTCTCCATCTCTTGTCAACTCGGAGAGGTCAGGAATGTTTTAATTTTAGGGATAGATTCAGCCCGTCACGAAGGCAAGATGACGTGTGGCTCGTGAGATGAGATGTGAGGGGTGTAAAACAATAAAAAAAGGCAAAAGTGAGAACACACACAAAAAAAGCGCTCACTTTATTAGACAGATTTAATTACCCTGAATAGGGATTAAAACAGGCCATTCAGTGAGGTGTGAAATTAACCCTTGATTACCGGTGAATCTGGCAACGGAGGGCTGAAAAACAACTGTTTGAAAAAAAACTCTTTTGGAGAGATCACATTTTCCTGCTGCATTATCATGCTCCTAGTGTGGCAGGCTGATGTCAGGTGACTACATTATTAACAGTGAAAATGCTAACAAAGACATGACATTATGTGAAATCCAGCGATGTGCTTGCATCAGGGAGCGCTAACCTTTCGGAGTGGCTTGGCTGCTTCCCTGAGGATGAGCTTAGGGTAAAAACAACAATTAAAAATGCAGAAATGAGGTGAGGTGATGTAGCCTGTTCATTACAATGGACATCCCCGCTAACATGGAACGTTCTCTCAAAGTTCTCTCGAAGTTCTCTGAAAGAATGTTATGTTATATATCATAAATCAAAAATGTTATTCTTAGGTAGTTTGTGGAAAATGATACAGATTTGAACAACGTTCTTATAACCGAGCAATAACGTTAATAATGTTTTTGTTACTCAATGTAAACATTTAAGAAACATTCGTATGACTTAAAATTGTTAGCTGGGATACAGCTGACAAAATCTTACGTGTTTTTAGCGAAAGATATAAAAACACAGGGTCAGCGATAGATACGCCTCGTTGTCTATATGTCCTTAGACATTTTCACACTTATAACGCAGAAGTCTCCAAATACGGTAATATACTGTAATCAGAGAGAAGGTTCAGCTATGACTTTTGAAAACACAGTGACAATTAAGACACAGCCCTGACATTCTGATTGTGATACACACAATATTCTTAGACATTTTCACACTTACAACACGGAAGTCTCCAAATACGGTAATATACTGTAATCAGAGAGAAGGTTCAGATATGACTTTTGAAAACACAGTGACAATTAAGACACAGCCCTGAAATTCTGATTGTGATACACACAATATTCTTAGACATTTTCACACTTATAACACGGAAGTCTCCAAATACGGTAATATACTGTAATCAGAGAGAAGGTTCAGATATGACTTTTGAAAACACAGTGACAATTAAGACACAGCCCTGACATTCTGATTGTGATACACACCGTTCAAGAACTAAACTGCGTAATAGGTGCCTCAACAAGAGCGTGCGTGAGCTCATATAATTAGTAGTAATTAATGATGAAAAAGTGAGGACCCGTTTGTATTTCAAATTATCCCATTAGCTCTTGTCATACTCGTGTACACAAAACAGCTTGAGTTCAATTAGTTTTTTGTCACACAAAAGTGATTATAGGCAGCTAGTGTAACCTGATTCATGGGACACCTCCTGTCTGATCTCAGCAACTGATTTACTGTTCGCATCAGTACTCAGTACAGACTTACTAGCGTTGAGCAGCTTGGTAATGGTTGTGTTTCCATTTAAAACCTCCCTTTGTCTCCAAAATGGTTGTAACCTGTGTTTTAATCATTGTTACATCACATGCCCCTACACCATACACATCAACCAGAATTCACCAAAGGTCTTGCCCTAGATAACCAGGACAAGTAACTAGCTGCGCGGCATAGTTTCTCATTGACGCAATATATACAAGATAGCAAACAGAGTAAAAGTATTTCAACCGAGGTGTCCTCGCCTCTCTATCGCCATCTCTGTTTGAAATGTAAAATTGAAGGTAACTTACGTAGTTATTGTAGGTTTAAAGTCAAATGAAGCCAAACTGTTAAGACAAATTGTAAATCATTATTATAACCTCACTTCATTGACAATCGGGGTAAGATAAGGACAACGTTTTGAACACTGACCTACTATGTCTGTAGAAACTGATTTTTGAACAAGGTAAGGGGACCATCTTGAACACTGATCCATTATATACTTGCTTTATTCATTTTTAACCATAAAACGTTACGGGTCGCAGCAGTAACTTGACTACTGGCTAGAACAACAGGAACAGAGTTTTCCAAGTTTTCTGTCTTTTCCCTGTCTTCTAAATTCATACACTAGCTCTGTGCGGCGAAGATCAAAGTTTAACCAGCACGACACGGGTTTGGCGCAACATAAGTAAACGACAGAGTTTGAAACAGGACCTCAGCAGGTGATATCGTACAAAGTCTAGACAAATAAATTTCATACTCAGATCATTTTTACACCATTCATAACAGCAGTATTCAAGATTATAATTATGAAGGTTTAAACATATTTACCGTAAATGTGTTTTCCGTTCGTTTATACACACTAAGGGACCCGTCAAAAATATTATCTGTGGTTATCGACACAGATGCAGTGCGTTAAAAACATTTAGTAAAGCAAAAACTGAAATATTCCTCTAAAACAAGAACCATTGCCAATTAATAACAACTGCAATATTTGAAACCCTCCCTGACAGAAACAAATAATAAAACATTTTGAAACACACTGCAGTTTTCGCCACTGCTTCCAAGTTGATTTTATATGAAAATACATAACGCACCGCCACCATATCAACACGCGTCCTGTGATTCAGTATCGCTGTGAGTCTTGTACTTGTGGACTCCCTGCTCTGACCTTTCTCGACCTCTGCATTGATCCTTCCATCTGTCTTGTTCAAAATACAGACATAATCAAAAGCTTTCGAAATCGATTTTGTTGCATCAGACGTTGTAATCCACCCAAGATGGCTTGCCAATGCGCACACGGACAAGAAAATAAAACATGATGGAATCAATCGGCTTAACATATCGATACAACCTTCATATTCTAACAAGCCTGTCCGCTGAAGTCCCATGTTTGTTATCTAGTCGTTTTAAAATGGCTCCTCGACATATTTTGTTATGTGTGCACAGGGGCTGTTATTTCTAGGCTGAGTGAAACTTTAACAGATGTTGCTGTTAATTACTACAGGAGGGGGGAAATGCGATTTAAACACTTTTTATTAATTAGTTCCATTGGAAGTGCGATGCCGGGGAGATGGAGCGGCGTGAGGGACAGCGAAATACTGAGGTGTCAACAGTGGCAATGTCTGAGATCAAAATAACGTGTTTCAAATCAAACGGCATCGCACGCTCAGAAAGAAACCTCTCGTGCCAGAAACAACATTTTTGGTGAGAAAAGTCACGTGTTATTGTAACAAGTTTGTTGTTCTGGAATTATATAAACAGATATGTTCAATAATATGACTAACTCTTTAGAGAAGTGGTTCTCGTCCTTTATGACTTCAAGACCCCTCCCTTTTGTTTTATTTAAAGGGTCATCCTCCACTCACAATTTATGGCTAATAAATTATTCTAGAGTATGTCATAACTAGAAAGCTGAATATCCATCCTAAAATAACCAAATGCTAAGATATATCATGATTTTGTGTTGTTTCAGCTTATTTAACTTTGCTTTAATTTACTTAATATGACTTATTTTAAATAATTTTAAGGCCCCCTTGGAAGTTTTTTGAGGTCCCCTAGTGGGCCCCGGACCCCTGAATGAGAAACAGCGCTTTAGAGGAACTTAGAGGTAACCACTGATTCGTCATGGACCCGGTTGGAGATTTAGTAATCCCTTACATTTAAATTCGGCTGAGTGTTAAAAGTAGGCTACCTAAACCAAACCCACCCATCTCTGTAGCTCTCTAGAGGAGCTCAACAATAAATTATCCTTACGTTTAAAACAAATCCGATAATTCCACGATACTCAGCGTTCTCTCTGTCTTGCTTTCTATATAATCAGCTCTAATCCTGAAATTACATACAGTCCAATGTGACTAACAATGTTCTCTCGTACCAAGACACACGCCATTTTAAATCCTTTGTCTGGCCAGCATGTACAACAAAACCTACACCGACATTTCAGCAGAGCATTTCAGCCGATCCGCGGTGCAGAACCCCATGCATATTGTAAAATATGTACGCTGCCTGTCCTTTAATACAGCCTCTCACGTCTCACTACCAGGGCAGGACGGACAGGAGAGAAAGGACCCAGTGGAAAAATAAAGTGCCATAATGAATCTAAAAAGCATGATTCACTCCCATCAGACGTACTCAGGGAAGTGTCATGTTCTCTCGAGATCTCTGTCCGCCGACAGCCCTGTTGCAGAGGGCTGAGACAGTGGCACACGCGAGCATAAATCCCAATTACGCCCGGTATCGCCCGCCGCAAATGGCCGCCTTTTTCAAGGCAACAGATTACGTTTTTTTTTTTTTGCTTTAAATTGCACAAACGCATTAAATCCCCACAGGAGAAACAGGCCGATAGGTTTTGTGCACGAACAATACGCGCGTGAAAAAAAGCTAGCAAGGCGCGCGTGGTGCGGCGGAGAGCGGAGCAACCTCTGCTTTGGGCTCGGAAAGGAAAGGTAAGATAATCAATTAATCCTGGCAGTAATTGGGTGTGTGGAAAAAGGCAAAACGCAGTAATGAAAGTCATCCGTTGTGCTCGTCTTTCTCTCCCTGGCCTGACGAACCCTCCCCCCATCATCTGCAGGATCTCAGGTGCTTAGCCATGCAAATCTGTCTGACAGCTCCGTACATCTCTGTCTGCCTAATTGGACAGTATAGAGTTGTTTATGGATATTGCAGACATTTAAGGCTCAGTCGGGGGCTGCTCAAAAATCATTAGCCGTGGGCCTCTGATACTGGACTAAGTCTTCTTCCTCCGCCGATGTCAAAGTGGGCTGTAAAAAATGTTTGTCTTTGTCATCCTTG
>JAZGTI010014267.1:0-14228 GCA_036877585.1 Botia kubotai
GCAACTGGAAGCTCTCAGACTGGAGACGCTCTGGGAAAAGCCCTGGCTTCGGTAAGATCTTTCTCCATTTAACCAAAACTTGATGCATTGACTTCCATTCAAATACATTGCTTATGTACAATACTATTTTAACTAGTGAGTGAGCAACATGTACCAGCGTTTATAAACATACCCCATGTTGTCCTTCTTTTGGAATCTCTGTGTTGATGTGTTGTAGGCATAAGCGAGATTACCCGACATAATGGCTTACTTGTGCTCTTAGACTGGGTATTAGCAGTGCAGAAGGTTAAGAGATTGAGTAAGGTCAGGCGATGTGTTTCTGGATGTTTCTGGACCTAAGCCTGGATAATTGTGCTCTTAATCTCAAAGTATACAAGAGAAGGAGCTGTACATAAAAGCCGGTGGATTATTTGTTGATTTGGATAATGAGCGCTAGCGTTTGTGCTCGTTCATAATGTGTCCTGAAACCGGAGCTTACAGTAACCTCTAAAACTTGCCGAGCTTAAACTTAAATACTTCAAAAATATCTTGCAGACTTGCTTATGCTACAGTAAGTCGCAGCAAGCCTTTTTTAAAAGTAGGAACACATCTGGACTGATTCAGCACTCGGACGAAGACACCAGGGAGTCACCTCCGAGTACAAGGACGAGGATGTTTTCAAGGACAAGGCAGCGTTTTAAAAAAGCTTCTGGAGCTTTTTTAACCTTTCATAGTTTTGGATATCAGGGCGGCCGTAGCTCCCTCTTCTGAGGAATTAGACACCTAATCGTTCCTCTATTAAAAAGGGTAACGAAAGAAGAAAAGAAAGAAATGTAATAAGAGACCGGGTGAGGCCACGAGTGCACACTCGGGCACGCACACACACACACACACACACACAAGACAGTGTCGCAGAAAGATAATCACAAATTAAGTCTTTTTGTATTTGCAGACTCAATTCTATTAGCATGATAAAGCCGCGGTGAAACGGACACGGTTGGGCTGGGGTGGAAGAACGGGAGAGAGAATGAAACGAGGGGAGGGGAGAACGTCCTAACTGCTGCGCCTCGGCTCCGCGGGCTGCCCATTGTGGCGCTTTTGTTCGGGTTCCTTTTGGGTGGTTTGTGCTCATTATGCCCCCGCTGGCAAAGAGCAGTGTGACTGATGAGGGGGCAGAGACCGGTTTGTTGTTTGTAAAATGAGTGGTTACACTAGATATACAGCAGAAGCTGTCCAGGACGCTCCGAATTCACGGCCACAACTCATTAGGTCAGAAGAGTCATCAAAGGCCCTAAAACTGGAGGGCACAGGAGATGGTCACTGTCACCTTCAGCGCGATGACACAGCGTTTTACTGGCAAACAATCAGTGTTATTTATTTATCCTATAGATAAAACCTTCAACATACTTCCAGAAACTTCTTTGGTGTCACTTTATCTGTCACAAAGGGCTTCTTTCTTTGTATCTCTGTTTCTATCACTCACACCCTCTCTTGCCCCTCCCCTTCTGTCTGTTCTGAGAGATGAATGTACTAAAGCCCCAGGCAGGATTTGCAGAGTTGATTGAAACACAAAAGTGTGGCATTCAGGGTTTAATAAGAAGATTAATAACGATAGTATCCGCATTTTGATGTGTTTTTAAGTCAAATGGACTTGATGATCCCCTGCAAGTGATGTCCCACAACTTTAAAAGCCGTTTATTCTCAAATCCTGCCAGATAATTGGGATGAAAACCTGAATGTTTCATGGTTGCTTTCATGGTTTCCATTATGAGACAAAAAAACATTTTAGCAAAATATAGCAAGCACATGGCTTGGATGTTTGCTTTCATCCAACATTTGGCTTAACCAAAAAAACATTTTTTAGACATTGTGTATGGTTTTGTATATTTTATTATCAAAGTTGGATGGTCTGATTTAATTTGACTGTCAGTGTATTCTGTAAAAAAGAGCCAACTAGGCTGAAACTAAAACAAACCGAATAAAGACAAAAACTACAGACATTTTCAGAACTATGACAACTTTGGCTCACGCAAACAACAATGGTGAGGTGAAAGAACTGCACTGGCAGTGTGGCACTGTAGGACAGAGTCTGGAGGCCTTTCTTCCACATAGCATCTGTTTGTTTGTGGTGTGGGCAGGGCTGTGCCTGTCTCAGTCACTGTTTATTGGGCATCCAGCGAGAGGCTTTATTACCTCTCATCCATAACTGAAGATGAGCCCGAGACGCCCATCCACACAGCCACAGGCCAGACTCATTCGCTCTAATGAGCTCCGAAAAGAGAGATTAATGACCATGTCCTCTCTCTTTCTCACTCTCTCTCTCTTTCTCTCCCCTGCTTCACCCAACTGGTTTTCTCTGTCCGCTATTTCCTCTGTCTGTCTATTAGAAGTGACACATATTGGAGCATGATAAAACCACCCAAACAAAATTTAAGGGGGATTTGGTCTAAGCTGTATGACTATAGATATTGTAAAACAGTAGAAGTGTATCGAATTAAGGATGTTTGAGGTTTTGGTCATACGATCACCCTCTGATCTGTCGGCATCAGGGAGTATTACTGCCACTGTTTGTTTTGCTGCCCGTGTTCCTTATGATCATGAGGTTTTGGTGTTTTGTGCTCTTGTGGTTTCACTTGCAGCAGCCGTGTGTCGTCGGCTCAGGCTTGACTTAATAACAACTACAGATGTGTCAGAAAAGCAGTGAGCGTTTGCTAGACGGCAGGTGTCACAGCATTCTGAGTGCAGGAGGGGTTGTGTGTGTTTTTTTGCAGACATTATAAAAGTGGGCGTAGGCTGTTAAACGCCCATATGTATTCTGTGAGCATTTTTTAATGCTGCTTTGCTTCTAAAATCAGCAGAATTGACGAGCCAGTTTTAGCTAAGCACACACTGAGGGATGCTAACCGCGTTAAAGCGAGAGAAGGAAGCGGCGAGTTGTAGGTTTTAACTGTTGGCGAGCTACCCTGACTGGATTCATTTTTCCTTTCTCTCTCTTGTTTACAGATTTATTCTCCTGACCACACCAGCAGTAGTTTTCCCTCTAACCCTTCCACTCCAGTGGGCTCTCCATCTCCTCTGACGGCTCAGGCAGGGGCTGCCTCAGCAGGTACAGTGGTGACAGCCAGCGGTCCAGCAGGAAGAGCAGGTAGAGCACCAGTCTGCCTCCCTCACCCCACACACATTATCAGTTACACAATCACACAGTGGCCCAAGAACTGATTGGACACTTTATCCACACCTAAAAATGTATTTAATCTCATTGCATCACATAACTAAATATCAAAGTGACATATAAAATACTTTTATATTTTATAAGACTTTTATTTAGAACTTCACTTAAAGCAACAAACCGTTGCAAAAACTTTTTTTGGTTACAAATAAATAAAAATCAGTCAGTACATTACAGATGAATTTTCAAAATGGTCTCTTACTTTACCTTGTTTTATTATAAGTAAACTTATAATAATACTTTATAATTTAGCCGGGTATGATTTCCCATTTGCCTTTAACATATGTGAAGAAAGTACATTAACCTGCAATTTTAAGTTTTAAACAGAAATGGCAGTAAAGAGGCAAAAGTTACCAATAGATTTAGTTACGTCTAAAAACTTTTTGGGACCACTGACTCCTGTGTCACACTGATGTAGTGACTACACACACGCCGAGCCTTTTTCCTTCTCACATAAATGAGTAAACGCACAGTAGTCCCTTAGTCTCAGAGATGGAGCTGTGCCCTGGTTAAGGGTAGATAGATAACCCACCACTGTGAAGATTTAATCAGTGCTTGACAAGACTAATGCAGCACAGTCATTTTAAATGAGGAAATATGAGGCAGTAAAATAAAGAGGCAGTAGGTGCTACAAATGGAATGTTGTTTTGGTGAGTGGGCAGTGTGTGTATGTGTGTGTTCAGTGATATACTGGTGACAGCTGTGTCTGTGTCTGTCGCGCTCCTCAGCTTCAGCTGTTGCCCTGTTCCTCACACAGCTGTTGCCCCTGACAGAACGGCCTGAAAAGGTCCTCATTTATTAGCCTGACTGACTGAGAGGAAGGAGGGAGAGCGTGACTCAGCTCAGAGAGAGCCTTCCTCTGCCTATAGCAGCCTGTACCTTGTGATGTCACTTCCCGTCCGGCAATGTAGCACAGCTTATTTAGGCAAACAATGCTCCATACCTCAAATATAAATTATTTTTACTTAAACAACTGGTGGTTGTTGTTTTTTTAGTGCAGGCCAGTGCCGATACCTTGAGAGCAGGGAATAAATAATGCATTATACACATTCATTTTAATAATGATAGCAAATTAGATGAACACAAAATTTATCAGCATGTGTTTATCAGCATTGGCCGTTTAATTGGCCTGGCTGATTTATTGGTCTGTCACTAGTATTTAGTCACATTTGTCACACTTACTCAGTTTTTTCTCCCTGCAATTTTATCACATCATTAAGTTGATTTACGTTCCCAAGCAGGCAGTAAAAGCCTCCTTTGATATCTGGGGCCTTTTATATATTGAAGCTTTTTGATTAGCCTGTTCTTAGACGTCGGTGCACATAGTTTAATGATGTTATGATTAAGCCAAAACACATCCATCTGTTCCTCTGGATTAATTCTTAAACTCAGCCATTAGACCCACTCATTGCTGGGCCTCTGCTGCCCATACCAGCCAATCAGTGCTCAGAACCACATGCCGATTCCCACACAGGCCCGCGCTCATTTGTGACGCCGGCCATTAAACGCTACACTCTCTTCATACAGGCAGAAGAAAGAGAGCTCTCATTTCCTGCCCCACAGTAATTCTTAATAGGCTGTTAATGAAAGTTTCTAAGGTTTTTGTCTTTTTAAAAAGCAAATTCCTTTAAATGAGTGCTGCTTAGACTGAGGAGAATGAGGGTTGGAAAATCTTAAACAAACCTGTTAGAGGAGAGGTGAAATTAACTTCTGTCAGTGCGTTTTACTTCTGAATGAAACACACCCTGTTTTGTAAAGAAATACTCTGGCTACAATAGCAGAGCCAGACGCTTGACCACAGCAGGCCCATCGCAACGGTTATGACAACCGGCAAATAGAAAATCACTGATGTAAACAGAGTACCTGAAGTTGAGACCATTTGGTCTCAAATGGAGGTTTAAGCACACAGAAAAAAAACAGACCAAAAGTCTTTATTTAGGTTATGCTACATTAAGGCTACTTGGCCTGGTTATTTAATGACCAACACCCCAGTCTCCATGCAGGGCTTTCATTGGTGGCTTGATTGCAAGTTAGAGTAGAGGGGGCTTGGAATGAAGGACGCTAAAGTCCCGCCCCCTCCCCCCACCATTTTTGATTTGTGATTAGCAGATGTGCATTCTTTTATAGCAGTGCTGATTTATGGCTAGTCAGAATCGGCACGTTTTGACCAAGACCAGACCAGAGTCATTTACATCCTTATTATAGTCCCATCCAGCCTCACACACTCCCACAGAACAAAAGCACATTCACTGAATATTCCAGCAAACCTATTTGTCTATAGGTTTGAGAATCTGACCAATCCAGACTTGTGTTTAACTGCTCCTTGAGAAATGGTTGGTCCCCAACCATCTCCTTGGTCCCCATCCAGTAGTTTGTTTGTGTAGTTTGGGATCTAAATGGGAGATTTGGTTTTATCCTGTCACGTCTTAAACACTTGAGAATCAGGCAGGGAGAAAGTGTCCTTATCAGTGTCCTACATTGTTCTCCAAACATGACTTCATTAATGAGAGGAAGCTGATGATGTCCCTCAGTGCTGGTTTGTGGATGCGTGCGTGTAACGGTCATTCTCGCAACCTTCTCACATTGCAGGATACGGTTCAGTCATAGGAAATGATGCGTCTGGAGGAAAACAGCCCACGTTGAGAATAGCTGGAATCAGACTTGATAGGAAATTAGTTTTGGTCTATTGTGACCTGAACCACATGAAATGGATCATGACCTAATTCCCCACCGCATGCTAAACAAAGCAATACTGATATATTGTAAAGGTTGTGTTTTGTTTAAAAAAAAAAGACAGCATCTAAAGTTTTATTGTAAATGAGTTCTCTTTAAAGAGAAAGTTCAATTCCCTTATTACTTACTTTTATGTGATTTAAAACTCACGTTTTTATTTCTAGCTTGGAACACAGATGGAGTTGTCCAGCAGAATTTCTACATTTACATTTGCCAGACGCTTTTATCCAAAGCGACTTACATTGCATTGCACTATATATTGTTTCTGAGTATGTGCAATCCCTGGGATTGAACCCATGACTTTGGGGTTGTTAACGCCATGCTCTAACCACTAAGCTACAGGAAAGCTAATATGGGGCTAATATGGGGCAACCCTAAATAAAATGCTAATAAATTAAATGCTAAGTGTCTCCTTTGGTAAAGACAAAAAAATAATTTATGAGTAAATTAGTCCTTTAACTAAACATTGTCATATGTCACAAACATCCAGTTGCTTCAACCGACAGTATCATAAAAACTCATGTATGTATGTATGTGTGTTTGCATACAGCTAGCAAAGACATTACAATGGACACACAGCACCAATACAATACAGAGGTGCAAAAACACTGATGACTGTTGCTCATTCATTACAGGCATTCAGCATCTGTTCTTTTCTATTGTCGTGACACTTCATGTCTCAGGTGTCTAAAATGGCCTCTCTCTCTTTTTCTCTCCCCCCACCTCCACAGGTACAACTCAGTGGCCCCGCGCAACCGGACAGGCCCCTTCCTCCCCGAACTATGAGAACTCCCTTCACTCTCTGGTAAGAACTTTCTCCTCGCCCAAATTCTGAGCACTTTTTAATGGACAGCGTGTCAGTAGATGGCCTGCTGCTGGAGGGTAGCTTTACACAGAAATTCCTGCCTGACAAATGTCAGGACCAGGGCGGAGAAGGGGACCGAACAATACCCATCCCTTGGGGTGTGTCTCCTGCCATCTGTCCTCTTTTATCCGGGGTGGATGGAGATTGGTCAGGGTGGATGGATGGGGTGGTTGGCGATTGGTTAGGGTGTGTGATGGGGGTGGGGTGCTGGCAGCTGCTGCGTTCAACCGCTGCCACGAGATTCCAGGACTGACTGGGTAGCTGAGCCACAACAGATCAGTTTACACACACACACACACACACACACTCCTTCCCACATCATACATTCACACTGTGGGGTGTGTGCATAAATATTTACACTCATGATTTGTACACCAGCTGTGAGTGGATGTGTGGTTTTTTTTGCTGCGTCTTTATAGAAAAATGGCCTGAATTTTCATACTCTCTTTGTTGTTTGTATAGTCTCCCGCTGTATCATAAATACAGTATTCAGACATCCAACTTTTTTGATATACTGCTTTTTGCACACTTTGTAGTGTGGAAGTATGTGTATTTGGAGGCAGAGATGAGCAGTGGTTCTCCACAAGACAGGATATGAACTGTAATTGGTTGAGTGGACTGTTAATTAGGCAAGGTGCATCATAATTATTTATACAGACAGGTTTAATTCTCTGTCCTGTCTCTGCTGATTTGTCTTGTGAACCCTGCTTGCATCTCTCTTGCCTGTCTTTCTGTCCGGTCTCAGTATGTACGTGTCTCACTGCTCTACTCTTCCTGTCTGACTGTAGAAGTACCGTGTGCACCAGCAGCTTCATGAGCATCTACAGGATGCCATGTCCTTCTTAAAGGATGTCTGCGAGGTATTCCCGCTCTTCAGACATTCACTTCCTGTTCTCCTCTTTGAGTCATTGGCTTTCTTTTTATTCTGCATAATTGCGGAGCTTCCTGTCTTTTTGTGTATCGGTCACGCTTTTCTGATTTGTGCTTTATTGTTTTGCCATTTCATGTTTTATCGATCATCCTTGATGAGTACAGAACTAATTCATTCAAATCACCATATTGCAGTTAATTAATCATTGATTTTCTTTGTTAATTTCACCAGATGTTGTTTAAATGACTTAATGGTGTTTCACTTTTATTATTATTCTTTTGCTTTTCCACATGCTTCGTTTTTCTAGTGTGCCTTTGCATTACGATGATTACGATGTCATTTTGTGATTCCTTGATATTTGTTTTTCTGTAAAGCTTATGTTGTTCTCTCTCTTTCTCACACTCCTCTCTCCCATCTCCCTCTTCCTCCCTTTTCTCTCAAATGTTGCTCCTTCCAGTCTCGAATGGAAGACAGGTTGGACAGGCTGGATGATGCCATCCATGTTCTACGGAACCATGCCGTGGGTTCCACTGCGGCCCTGTCAAATGATATTCACAGCCTGCTGGGACAAGCACACAACGGACCGGTGTCAGCCATCGGCACCAGTTTCCCCAATTCCGGATTGGTCTCCAGCCGAACAGCACAGATGGTAATGAAAACCTTCCCCTTATGAGGAAACTTTAGCTTATTTGTGTCAGTGCCCTCTGAATGTCTGATTTCGTTGGAGTTCAAAGTCCCTTACAGTTATTAGAGGCAGGAGAACGAGGGAAGCATGTGTTTTCTCATTGTGCCTCTCCAAATGGGCTCATAAACAGAGTTAAGCCACCTGTTTAAAATGAAGGCCTGGCCATGTGCTGAAACGGAACTATTTTCCACTGAGAGCAGTTTAACTTAAACCCACATACTTTCCACAAGCGTAATGGCTGGACCGAAGCTCATTCTCCCTACGCGAGCTGCGTTCCACAGGCTGAATGGGAAAAGCAGTCACAGTAGAATCCAGTAGATCAGGGTCTGGAAGACATTTCCGCACCGTAGCGCTCGTTGGGGACCCGTGTGGTGTGAGAATCACTGAAACGAAGGAACTCTGTATCTTTTCCTCATCCCACAGTGTTCATTCCCCGGTACAGAAAGATTAGCTCACAGCTGTAAGTGAACGAACAGCCGAGGGTGGTGTTTTCCCAGCAGTTTCCCAATAATGCGAAATCATCTTGGCCGTTTGTTTTTCTTCATTCAGAAGTCAAAAAAACACTGGGATTTTCTTTCATCTTTATTTGCTTTGCTCTCAAATTAAATAACGCAGATGTCTTTGTCGTCGGTCAAAGACAAAAGTAACACTCAAGTGCTTTTGAGAACGACCACTATAAATGTTTGCCTCACCACCCTCACTGTTCTTATTGCCTTTCTTCCAAAATCCATCGGCCAGTCAACCACATAGGTTTTAAGTATCCTGATGGCCAGTCCAGCGTTCTCATTTATTACTTCAGACCGCCAATAAACGTCTGGAATTTTGGTGAAGCCTTTTTGATCTGTGTTGACAGCATACACGTCAAAGTGAGTTTACATCCTCCAACTGTAAAATTAAGAAATAAACAAATGGTCAAATTGACACAGAATAGTTTATTAGCAGATTCCTTTCTTCCTCATGGCAGCTGTGCAACTATGTGTGCCAATAATTCCTATAATAATTCAAATCATTCATATCCCCAGTCTAAATGAAACATGATCGGAAATCCAAATGAAACACAAACTCTACGGCTCTGGTTTTGTTCTCCTCA
The DNA here is from genome assembly GCA_036877585.1 of Botia kubotai. Taxonomy (NCBI): domain Eukaryota; kingdom Metazoa; phylum Chordata; class Actinopteri; order Cypriniformes; family Botiidae; genus Botia; species Botia kubotai. Next base: position 9,453 of record JAZGTI010014267.1, read on the forward strand.
CACCGGCCCTGCAGCTCGTCAACGTGCCAATAATAATTTATTGCCCCAATTTGAATGAAACGCAAGGATTAAAACAGCTCTGGTTGTCATATGGTGACAAAGGTTTTTGGCCAGAGCGCGGCTTATGTTTCAGTCATGATGAACAGAGGTACGTTTAATTCGAGCAACAGAAAGAGACCGGGTGACAGAACAGAGCTGTGATAGCGCGTTCGTGTCCCTCTTCTGTGAGGGAGCCGGTGTGCTGCTGTCATTGGCCTCTGTGTTCATACACACACAAACGGAGCTCTGTGGGAGAGGCTGTGCCCGAACACACACCCAGACAAGGTTCTGATTCATCACAGCCAGCGTGCTTTTATTTTGGTGCCCCCTTTYTCTTTTTCTGTCTCTCTTTTCTCTATTTCCCCCCTCCTCCTTCTTAACAACTCAGGAAATCTGACGCTTTAGTCGTGTGTGTCTGAGCGCCTCAGCTGTATGGTAATCAAGCCCAGACAGGAAAATGGCCGCCTTCTTTGGTCGGCACCCTCCCTCCTTCGCCGCTCTTCTGCCACAGACAAAGAGTTGTTTGGACACCTGTTGAGAGTAGGGCTGAGATTAGAGCGTGGGGGATGGGGGTCTGAGGCTGGCCGACAGAGAGGTTAACAGAGGCCAACAATGACTTAGGAACCATTCCTGAGGGAAATGGGGGGAAAGACTTCTTCTCCCCCCTACTCCCGTTTCCCTGTTTTTTACGGACTCGCCCCCCCCATCCTCTGTCTTATCCGTGACTCCCAATCCTGTGGTATCTCAGAAAGAAACTAGATCACTGACTAACTTGTGCCCAGCCCACTGTGGCGAGGGTGGAAGGAGGAGATGGTGGAGGAGAGCGAGCTGCTGTGGTTTCTACTCCATTGCTTCACTAATCACATGACAGGAGCTTGATCAGATCCAGATGCATTTAAAAGCCACCAATGACGAATGCTGGTCAGGCTGTCATTTTGATGTTTAGCATTAAAGGGCAGATTGTTTATTGCTGAATCCATATATAACAAGCCGTTTTCCTTTGATGGAAATTAGGAATGCTGACAAATGAGTGTTTTTTTTAAATAACAGCAAAATCTTTCAAGTTAACATAAACTGATTTAACCTTATTATTATTATTATTTTACTTAAAGCTTTGCTTAAAGCAGGTTACTTCATGTACTTTTCATTCTGTATGTTGAATGTCAAATGAAACCAAACTGACATGTTTTGGGAAATTGGACCTGACAGCTCAAATCATTAACTTAGCGTTGGGAATGGAGTTAATGTAAGGAGAATTGTTTTGAACAGTGATCTGTCATGTACTTGCTCAATAACTGATAACGGTATCTTGTTCATTTGTAACCCAATAAAGTCACGGGTTGCAGCTTTAAATACACACACCAGGTCTTATTGTGAATGCTTTTTAAGTACTCATTATTTTGTAGACCTTCTCTTTGAATATTTTATTTCACTTAGAAACATGCCATTCTATGTTAACTTTGTTTTCAAATGTCCCAACATTTGCAGCTGTGCCAAACATAACAAGAGAGCCTCGCTTCTATAAAATGTAATATTGTCCAAAAAGATCCAGTCCATCCTGACCAATGTTACGTTGCAATCAACCTGCCACTCAAAGTACAGACACACGCTTTTAAAATAAAAACCAAAGAAAAACATAATAGTCTTTTTTTTGGGAGGAACAGAATTGGAACTCCAGACTGAAGTGCTGTGTCTCTCTGAGTGCCAATTTTGGGCTGTGAAGGTCATTCTTTGTAGTGTGAATACTATTCAGTTCTTCAGAGAGGAGGTCACACTCTACAGTAGGAGAGACTCTCAGCTTTGAAGTCCAAGATCTGTCTCTTCCCTGATTTAATGTACATCACTTTGTTGTCTCGGCACTGATCAGATGGCTTTGTGATCAGAGGGACTCTTGATGTTTTGCTCTGTTCTCTGTCTCATGTATTTATGGTTATCTGTTCTGACAGGGCTCTGTTCACCGCGAAGAAACAGTCAGCCTGAACAACAACCATGGTGGCCTGCAGGCCAGTGCTGGTTCCACCTCTAGCTCAGAGCTTAACCAGCAGGCAGAGACATTCAGAGGTTGGAAAGCTTTATTCGTCATTGTTTTTGTTTGGTCCTATTTTACAATGTCACGCTGTATGCTTCTTCGGTTATGATTTATAAGCGGTTTTATGACTATACTGTCCATAAAATGAGTCATAAAACATGAAACAAGCGCTTCAGCTAATCAGAGTTTTGTGTGACAGCACTTGCTAGCAGCCTGGCTAGTCAGGTCGCTAATCCTCTGGAGCTCAAGGTGGAGAGTCAAGACAAAGATGAAATGCACGACAACCAGTCCTCTGACGACGGCAGATCAGATGACGAGAGCGATAAAAGGGAACTTAAGGGAACAAGGGGAGGCACTCGACCAAGGCAAGGCACTTGCTCACTAAAGCACTACATTTAAAAGAAATTTCATGCATTCTGCATTGGCCTCCAACACCATGAAACTTTCATTTCTATTTTCAAACATGCTCAGTCTGGTGACTCACTGTTGTGAATTCTTCTACAGCAGTGTCAATGAAGATGAAGACCTGAATCCCGAGCAGAAGGCAGAGCGTGAACGCGAGAGAAGAATGGCAAACAATGCCCGTGAGAGGCTGCGGGTTCGAGACATCAACGAGGCATTCAAAGAGCTGGGCCGCATGTGTCAGCTGCACCTGAAGAGCGAGAAGCCCCAGACCAAACTGCTCATTCTGCATCAGGCCGTCGCAGTTATTCTCAGCCTGGAACAGCAAGTCAGAGGTCAGACACTGGCTTGTGTTTTTATCAGACTCTGGCCTGCTCTAATTCACTCGTGTTTTAATCAGACACTGGCCTGCTCTAATTCACTTGTGTTTTAATCAGACTCTGGCCTGCTCTAATTCACTGTAATTAATGGTTGTAATTAATCTGTTTTTATAAATCAGTTTAGAAGACTTTCATAAGCCTCAGAGGCATTCAGGTTTTTAGGATACATATTTTTTTAATATATTAATATATTATATTGGTATGATATAATTGTTAATTTAATGCAATTTTGAAAACATTTTTTAACAATACAATGCAGTTTGAACTTAATATAAATGATGTATGGCTTTTGGTTTGCAGAGAGGAATCTAAACCCCAAAGCAGCCTGCCTTAAGAGAAGGGAGGAGGAGAAGGTGTCAGGGGTTTCAGGAGACCCCCAGCAAGCCCACCCGCCTGTGCACCCAGGCCTCACAGACACATCCAACCCCATGGGCCATCTTTGAACACTGGCCAGGTAACCCTGAACTAGGATCAGCTGCTTAAAGACATAATGCAAGCAGTTGATAAGACAGTTACTGAGACAGATTTAAAATTGATGATAAAAGAGTTGATATTTTGCATATGTTCCTATAGCTCAGTTAGTAGAACATGGTGCTCCTAATGTCAAGATCATGGGTTCGCCCCCATGGGATCACACTGATAAAATGTATACCTTGCACTGTATATGTTGAATTACATAATTGAAATAGATAAAAGTGTCTGCCAAATATATACACAAAAACATACACACGTACAGATAAACAAACATAGAAAATAAGATGTTTGCAGTGATTTCTAAGCTGTTCATGTTTCCTTCACTTTCAGATGAAATGGAAACCAATGGCGTGTGTTAGATGGAGTCAGTGACCTTGCTTTCCACTGGCGTACAGGACTCACAGTGTGTGACACAGATTTGAAAAGACAGACCACTCGAAGCAAAATTCCACCGTTAAGCAATCCTGAGATTGAAGAAAACTGGCAAGTGCCCAGACATCCCGTATCGATAAGCAACCTTCTGCCCACCAGAGAAAAGAAAATCAAGCATAGAAGCCCCTCAGCACATATCGCTGTCCGCAAGCTGTGCGCCACAGCTGTACAATCAGAGACTGTCGCCGCCCCCTCCACCGTCTATGTGGAATTCGCCTTGTGCCTAAACTAAATTGACGAATGCATTGTAACAGCAATTGTTTTCTTTTTAGTTTGTTTCTTCGTTTGTTTTTTTCCTATTTATTATGTTGCTGAGCTGTAAGTCTGTGTTTAAAGGGAAAGTTCTGACATTGCTACATGAAGCTGGTGGCGTTTCAGTAGAACTGCAGTTTGTCGCGTGCCGTCCGCATCCACTACGGAGATTAATATATTTTTAGGGCACTCAAATCAAATTCCATGGCCTCCAAAGAATTTGATGATGTTCAAACACTCAAGGATCCCTGTGTGTAGAAAAAAATAAGAAATAATATATTATTTATATTTATCGTACATTCATTCCACAGATAACAGCATGAGAAACAAAAACTACCTAATTCTTTATTTTGTACGTTGCTAGCATAGCTCGGTGACCTTTAAGAAGAGGTAACAAGCGAGTTGAGATGAAATCACACTGCGTGCTTTCGGCTGGATTCCTTGGAGTTTGACGGTGGAACGGCAAACTCTGGCTTTACTGAAAGGTCAAAGATCAAACACAAACTGACATGTTTATACTCATTAGTAAGCAGTACAGATACCGAAAGCGGAGAGTCACGAAACCCCAGCATTCCCTGCATACTTTTTAGCGTCTTAAATGCAGAGGTGGGACACAGTCTCGTCCTCGTGAGTCCTTTGCCATATAGTGTTAACGGTAAAAAGAGACGACATATTCCGATGCCGTTTATTTGTATTCAGATGTTAGATTATTGGGTGGAGCAGCCGTGGTAATGCCGAGGGCATCTGTACTGGGGAAACTCTGTTAGC
>JAZGTI010014269.1:0-14226 GCA_036877585.1 Botia kubotai
TGCTACAGGAACACAATATATATTTTTGTTGCTTCTTTGCATATTTGAAACAATTGTCAAAGGTCATTTTGTCTCTGTCTTTAGGTTAAACTGCATGTGTCACAAAAACATTAAACAATTTGTGTTTTTGTTCATCATATTTTCTTTTTTTGTGTCTTAATGCGAAGAATATTCCACATATGCTTTGCCTTGTGAAGTTATGGACAAAAACAACAGTTTATGCAGCCCCAAATAAATTTCTCAGGGTACATTTTTCACTCAGGGAAAACTTTATTGAATTGCTCATGACACTTAAATCAACGGGGCGTCCTTATTTAACCTGTCAACTAATATGTGTAATATGTTTCTAATAAAGTTAACAAGCCAACTGGTTTTATTTATTTGCCAAAGCCAAATTTGGAAGGCCATTAGTAGCATTATAGGTCAGGAACTGTGTTTTAAATAGAATTGTCGTTTTTTTGTCAGTGCAGTTATCGTGTATCCTGAGAGAATATCCACAGATTTCAGGACAAAGTGAAGTCGAGACTGTAGAAGAGCTATTTATGGTTGATGCTGATAGGTTTAGTTAAAGATCTGTTTTTTCTTTGCGTCCTCTAGAGGTCACTGCATGATCAAGATGTGGTTTTCCGAGCTGCCTGGAGGCACAAAATGCTCACAGGAAGAATGCGTCAGAAAATAGTAAATGTCTCGCCACCGCTTTCGTAATTTCCCCACGTGCCCCTGTCCCAAAAGCAGTGAAGGTGTGACTCCTCAGGGCATTGTTTCATTGCAACAGCATTTCTCAGAAGTGTTGTTGATGTTCAGGTGGCGATTACATAACCTCTGAACCTCATATGAAAAAGCCTTGCTTAGATAATCGTTCACTCAGGGTGAACTTCTTGCTGGGTTATGAGGTTCCAGATAGTGTGCTGATAAGGAAAGTAAACATCCAAATCAATGGTAAACAAACTCAAGTTAGCAGATAAAAAGGTCATGCAGCTGTCCTGAACGATCCACCCAGTTAACGCATCATGGAACTTTATGTGCCATTAACATCTTGGATGTAAACAAAGCAGTGTATTAATATGCCACCCAATTCTTATCTCAAACCCAAAATGGGGCGTGAGGGGGTTGGGACCTTAGATAAGATGTGCCATGTTGTGGTCAGTTGTCTGTCATTGCCAAACTTCCAGTCACCAATGTTCTGGTTGCACTCATCTAGTTTTGTTTTGAGGATCCTTCAAGCCCCACCAAACAGTGTGGCAATCTTGGGCAACCACATATTAACACATGTTTTATTATTCAGGTTTGCTTGACTGGGTGCTCCAAGGACCTCATGGTGAGAGTGGACCAGCTGTGTGCCCCCAGGAACATCAAGGTCTTCTGTGGGGACGTCTTTGGCTACCACGGATACATGTTCTCCAACCTTGGTCAGGAGCATCACTATGTAGAGTAAGTAAGAAAACGTGTATTAAAACATGTTTGTATTTGATTGTAATGAGAATTATTAATGGTTTTGTTTAAACTTGCCAGAGAGAAGCCCAAAGTAGTGAAGAGTTCAGATGAGGCCAATGACGGTCCAGAGGCAAAGAAACCAAAGGTTGACCCCAATGAGACCACTATGGTGAAGAAGGTGAGCGAGTTAAAAATCGTTGCATTTTTATTTTTTCAGGTGTTACTTATCTACGTTTGACTATAGGTGTTCCTGTAGCTCAGTTGGTAGAGTCTTACGCTAGTAACGCAAAGGTTGTGGGTTCGATTCCCAGGGAGCACATGCACTGACAAAATTGTATAACTTGAATGAACTGTAAGTCACTTTGGATAAAAGCATCTGCCAAATGCATAAATGTAAAATGTATATAACTGTGTCTTTCTTTATGTAGATGGTCAGTTTCTGCTCTCTGAAAGAGGCCCTGGAGGTCGACTGGACAAATGAGAAAGCCAAAAGCAATATGAAGCGTGTTCCTACAGACTACTTCCTTTTGCAAGGTGCAAATTCACAACATTGAAATATTTCTTAATCAATTCATTACCCAGAGTTGTCCAATTCTGCTTCAGAACCATATGGTCAAAGCCACTTAAATTAACTTGAAAACTAAATGAACTTGAAAGCTGTATGGTTCGGGCAGTGCTTGTTAATCAGGGGGCCAGGATCCACTTGGGGCCCTGAACAAACTTCTAAGGTCTCAAGATAACTCGAGATAACTAACAGAAATGATTTAAAACAGGCAAAACAAGCAATACAATAATCTTTCTTGCTCTGCCAAGCTCTAGAATATTTAATTGGGTATAAATTGTGAGTGGGAGGTTTGAAGTCAATCCTTTGGCTTAGGGGACCGGGGACCAGACGATCTTCTGTGTAATTATAGACAACATCTCTCTTTTTATATCAGTGCTCACCTGTTGTCGTCTGAACGGGCCTCATTTTTCCATCACAGGCTATCGTTGGCCAGTCATGTGCAGTACCCCTTAAACACAAAACATGCCACCTCCACACCGGTCTGTCATTAAAACAGACTCCACTGTTACCACAACCCCTCCCTCAACATCTACAATTACACTGATGGAAAAAATAGCACTTCCTATTTGTGCACTGAAGCAAGACTTTAAATATATTGCCGTGCTCAAAAATACCACACATCAGTTCAAAAAGCATTTGAGGAAGAACTGTTTCCTGTGTCTTAGCTCACTGATTTATTTGAGGTTTTATCGCCTCGGTGGTGAGAGTAGACTGATATTACATCAGTGATTCTGTTTTTTTTTCAAAACCCTCAGATGTTGTTTTGATGTCGCTTTCACAATCTGGTGTCTGGAGAAAATTGTATAAAACATTCAGCAATGAAACTTGAAATTTCCAGAATGTGCCAGAGAAAGTGAGATAGCATGAACGAGTGGGCGGGTGTTTCTTTGATGTACGTGTTTGTGTGCTACGCTGCCAGGTGGAAACGTTGTAGGCTGGAGTTCATTGTGTTGTAGTTGGTGGGCAACTAAAAGAGGAAGTGATACTTTATGATGCCACTTGGAAAAGAGCCTTGAGGGGCCGAGAGCTGTTCCATATACCACACAAATCTCCAAATACATCTCCCCTCCACTCATAAACTGTTTAAACATGAAAACCCACTCTCTGTCTGTCTTATGCTTCCTCTGACAGTACTTCTGAAGTTTCGTACAGATAAAGGTCGCAATCCTCAGCCAGTCAGCTTCGCTGAGGACTCACCCCTACTCCTGCAAATTCGGGATGATGTTCTTGAGACCATGGGCGTGAGCATGGATCTGCTCCTCAACACCTTTGTCAGGTACTCGTTGACCGAGGAGCTCACCATAGACATTTGTTCTCCAATATTTACGCACCATTTAACATCTAGAGATGTACAAAACAACATTTTCAAGACGTGGGATGCCCAAGCAGCTAGTCAACTAATTGATCATACATTGATCATACTATGTAAATAGGCCCTGGCCCTTTTCAGACATGTTTTTTGGGGACTGTTATGTAGTGGGCGTACCAGATGCGGTCTTGCATTGATAAACAACTAGATGGAGCGCAACAGAATGGAACAGAATGTAAGGGTCTCAGAGCACTTTTAAAAACATGGGCTATTTTTATTTCGACACGATTAAAAACATTCTTATAAACAGGATGATTGTGATACAACACTCAAAAAACACATAAATGGCAGCAATGGCCAAAGACGTCCATCTGGAAAGATTAAGATAAACTAGTTATAAAACTAGTTGAACTAGTTGACCCATACCTATTACCAACATCTTCTCTTTCTCTCTCCAACTTGAGTCTTAACTCCTGGCTTGTTTTTGTTCCTCGTGTAGTTACTGTTTCTCTGAGATGGCCCCAGTGTGTGCTGTGGTCGGTGGAGTTCTTGGTCAAGAGATAGTCAAGGTAAGATCTTCACTTTGATACGTTTGCCAGTCTAAAGTCTTTACTGTAAACTTTACAGTTGTCTGTAAACTTTACAGTTGTCCATTGACACAATGTGTTTTTAATTCAAAGGAATATTCTAGGATCAAAACAATTTAAGCCTAATTTGTGGCATAATGTTGAATACCAAAAATCATTTAGATTTGTCCCTTAAGTTGCAAATGCAATTAACCTGCAATGTTCCCTTTAACATTTGTTTCATTTTGGTTATCTACAAAGCCGTCGATATTCTGCTCAATAACATGGTACTTTTACTAGCCTTCTGATGGCACAGTGAGGAACGTATAGCAGCTGCCCTCTCCATCAGAATCTGGGCAAAATCCAAAACTTTTATCTGTTGACAGTGTATAAATGCCAGAAATGACGAGGTAATGCTCCGGTCACTGATAAAATACAGTGGCCAGTGCATAATATTTTCACATCCGTTCCATAAACTGTATGAGATTAAATATCCCAAAGCACTGTGACGTAATCAGTGACTCCAGAGTGGATAATTACACTGTGATTTAGACAGGAAGAGGGTATACTGCAGCACAGGCCATGTAAATACAGAGGTCTGCGTATAATCGTTCAAAGCAGGCTTATTAGAGACTAACGGTATGCCGAAACGTCAATATCTGTGTTGGGGGATGATGTCATGGCTCAGATCAGGATGTGATGGATCTGTGTGAGGGTGGAGATCATGGATGTATGGGGTGATGAAGTCTCAGGAGTGGTGGCTGAGCAGGCCTCGAACCCACATGGAGGTGGAGTGAAGCCAGGCTGTCTCGCCATCTCCCTGCATGATGAAATAGGCTGAAATTCGCATATGGCTCTCCACTCCTCACTGCCCCTTGCCCATCAGTCTCCGCCACCACAACTGAGAATGTGTCCAATGTGTTCAATCAAACCAGTTAATTACCAAACGGCGAAGCTGTTTTATTAAAATTCTAGATGTGCATCGTCTAGATCTCTGTAGATCTGCAGCGCCTAGATCTGAGCATAGGGATGTGTCTGAAGGTGAGGGCATGTTTTCATTTGCTTGTTTGTTTGACAGGCTTTGTCTCAGAGAGACGCACCTCACAGGAACTTTTTCTTCTTCGACGGACTGAAGGGGAGCGGGGTGGTGGACTACTTCGGATCCAAATAAGTGGCCCCTGGAGAATGCAGAGAGTGGAGCGCAGGCGATGTGCGGGAATAGGCTTGTGCTCTCAGAACACCATGGAGCTCGTCTGCTGCCAGTGGCCGCAGGCATCAAAATCTGTCTTTGGACCGTACCTTTGCATAGCAGTATGCCACACATTAATTGAAGCCAAGAGCGGCAGCAACATGTTTTTTATGTGTTTACTCGCTCATAAATATAGATGCACACATTTTTCACCAGGGTTAAACAAGACTTGTGATTTCTATGTTTTGTATTAAAATAAAGACAATGGAAAACATTAAAATTAGATTGTGTCTTCCGCTGTATCGGATCCCAATAATGCACACAGGATCTGTTTGTGAAGGTCCCTTACGAAACAAAAAAATCATACAAGTCAAGCAAACAAATTGAAAAGGAATTTGAAATGAACAAGGAAATGTCTGACGCTCCCTTAAGCAATTCATTTCAGAAATAAATAGGCTCCCATCCCCACTATAAAATGAGGGATAGGTGAATTTTCATGTGCCTGTTATCATGCTGAAACTGTGCTGAAAGCCTGAGGCTTTTACTTGACATATCTCGTCTAGTCGAGGGTTTTTTCGTGACTTTCATACAGGGAAGTTCTTTTATAAGCTCAGCCCAGATATGTAATTTACTGGACTGGTACGGTTGGGTTTATGACTCCGAGGCAAGTGGAAAATCATGTGTTTTGATTGTTAGGATTTGGCAGAAGGATAATTATCCTGCCTGTCCAGTTAGAGACGGCGGAATGCCAGCGATCATAATTTAGCATACTGAGAAGTCGTAGCCTAACCAGACGTTGGGGGAACGTACTTTAAACTGACATCCTCATTAGATTAAACTAGAATGTGTAACGTGTCGTTTGCCCTACAATGTAGGTGGACTTTGACATCGCTATACATTGTGACAGCACTGCAGACATGCAAAATCAGGACTTCAGGCTTTAAATGGATAACAGACATGTGACAATGCAGAGTTAAGAGTGGGTATGACTCAGATGCGAAACTGGACCGACCGGTTGAGCAGGTCGTGTGGGAGGGGAGTCTGAATCTCATGTAACCGTTTATAACCTTTTTTTTAAGATTCATGGAGAACTTGAACAGTGGAAACATTTTACCAGGTATCGCTAACGGGCCACATGATTTGTAGATTGTTATCATTGTGGGTTTCAATCAATACGGAAAAGATTTTTAACTGTACTGTGCTAATTATAACAGAACAGAGATGGTAAAGTTGACTGACAGACAAAACGCCCACAATTAACAGGATGCCACCCCCCCCTCACGTGCATGTGAGATCATATTTAATGATCCCTGGTGATAATACTGTTTTGATGACCGAAAACAATTATATTTTATACTAAAATAAATAGATTTGAATGTTTAAACAGAAGTGTCATTAAAATATACTGTAGCATTAGCTGACTGGCATGTTAGCTCGGTAAGAGAGCTAGAACAGTTTGTCACGATAACCTGGTAATGTTTTCTTAGATGAACTAAACTAAATTGTGATTAAAAAAAGTATTTGGCAGTACAGAGAACAGTCGTCTAAATATAGCAAGGAAGTATAAGCATGAAATGAAACAACATCAGCTGTAAAGAGAGACCATGACTGATCAAGACCCGTTGCTCTTTCTGTGTTAAGCTCCCTTATTGTAAATAAGCAATCTTCCTCTTATCTTGAAGGAACCCCCTTAAGGCAAGATGTTCTCGCTCCACAACAGATGTGTTGCTTTCGGCTATAAACTGCATAAACGTGCGATGGGATAAAGAACCGCTCTCGAATGATCAACAACCCTTGTAAACTATAGCAAAGCCTGAACGGGCTTGCATGTCAACTGTTCTAGGCACACAAAGATCGGAGGATCACAATCTATCACATCTTGTTCTGCCGAGCAGCATGGTGTTCTCAACACTGTGCAAAATTCTGCTCATATCAGATGAAATATGCATTAAAAAACAGTTCATTCTGTTCATCTAATGTATTGTCAACGTGATCATGTTGGCTTTACCGAGACGACGCCGAGAACATTTGTAACAGTTTTTTTTTTAAATCGTCGGTTTAACATTTTAAATAATTTTTGACTGTTGAATTTGAGGACATACATACAAACATGAACAGACGGCAAACCACTGGTGAAGTTCTTATATTTATTGAAAATGGTAAGGAAAAAAACATACAAAATTCATATAGAAATTTTACATAGAAAAATTCATACGGCAAAAGTACAAACAGTAGTAAAAGTAAAAAACATGAGTCTGACATGAGCTTGGGAGTAGTGTGAATCTGACTAAACATAAGGCGTTTACTTCAGCGAGAGGCTGCATCAGAGAACAAAGGTATCAGTAAGTCACAAGACGGCCACAGGAAGTGGACCACAGTACTGTTTTACACAGGAAGTCATGAGGAAACCCACAGGAAAGACATCTCTGACTCACAAAATGCCATAAATGAAATATGCCCATATTATTAAGCCAATGAGAGGCAAATGAGTGGTTAAAGGAATTTTCCTGTTTTTTAAATGTGGTTTCTGAGGGAAGTGCTTAAACCCATAACAGTGTTATTTGTCTGTAAAGGCTAATCCAGTTAAAGGCCTCAGGAAATAAACTGTATCTGCAAACAATGGATGGCCTTCACATTGATTCATATGAAACATGTTCAAGTATGATGGAAGTTTGGCTCAGGTTATTATTATTGTTTTTTTTTACATTAATCTCATCGTATTTGTAGACAAATATATTACAGCAGGAAACTCGAATGTCTTAAACAAATATTGACAAATAAGTTGAGATATTTGGTCCATATAGAACACAACACTAATGAATATCTCAATGCTCATTAAATTCACCTAATCGTTCCCAAAGTATTGTTGTTACTTCAGTCAAATAATCAAGCGTACAAATGGACGTACACAATAATTTAGCCTGTGCTTCTCAACTCTGAGAACATTATAAACAAGTACATTTTAATGGGGATTTTAACTGACGCTTACAGGATTTTAAATATTCAAATCTAAACGAATTTGCAAATAGGTGGAAAGCCACTGGGTTTTAGAAAACAAATTGCTTCCCAGTGCTGGTCCAAAATAATGGAAGAACACAACAAACTGTTCTTACCGCTCTGAAACAGAAAATAGGAACTTAATAGGAATTAAGTACTTTTAGGTCATAACATTTCATCAAAATAGACACACCACATAAGAAATAGAACTCCCAGTTCCTTCTATCGTTTGTCCTCTTCTCACAAAATATGTACACGTGTAATCCATACAAATATTAACACTGCTATCCAGCCATTTCAATAACTAGTGGTCTGGCTTTCCCACAAGGCTTCCAGCCTCACTCCTGTACCTCCATTGGAGGTGACCAATCTTGGAATTAAGTGGCAAATTTGTGTCCCAAAGTGTAGATTCAGGTAGGGGGGCGACAGGGCGCCTGCACGCCACCCACTGATTGTCCCCGATGGCTTTAGTAATTGTTGGGCTCAAAAACAAGGGCGTTAGAAAGGCACGATGCAACTGTGCTCCATTACGTGCTATACTCTGCTAAGCATTCCATTCCATCTTTAGTCTCGCTGGTTAGCAACTGTTTCCCATTAATGGTACGTGTGCTGTGCGCCACTGGTGGCTGATAATGCTGCGCCACATTATTGCTCCTGTAAGGCAGCTGAGATGGGAACCCATAACAGATAAAGCACTTCTGGGCCTGAGGCGCTATGCAGATCTAATCAATCTCTTTGCTTGAGAGCAACCCGGCTTAATGTAACCGCCGAGCGCTGCAGCCGAAGATGCAAACGGAACGCACAGAAATCAACACAATCTGAGTACCCTAATGGTTATGCTTCACATGTGCCAGCGACAGACACACACGCACCACCTACTGATGTCTATACCTGGACACACACTTCAGTCACTACTGAACTTCAATGCTACATCAAAATCCATTGGAAAAAGATACCAACAGAAAGCAATAGAAGGAAACCAATATACAAAATGTACCCAAACAAACGAAACAAATCACAGATAATGAAGCAAATTGTTGATATCTGATCCCGCAGAAAAATCCCAGAGTAGAAACAGTTTATAAGTGGTCGGCAAGAGAGCGCCCGCGCTCTTCCTGTGACACAAACCCGTCTGTTTATCTGAACCCGTGTTGGTACAGAGTGTTGATGGTGTCGGCAACGAAGGCCGAGAGCCAGTGGTACAGAGCCCCCCAGTTCTGCCAGCGTGGGACAGCATTCTGAAACAGAGAAGAGAATCAGCTCACCAAGTGTTTACTTTTGTGTTGTGTGCAATAAAAAGTAGCTTGCAGAAAAACGTGCTTTTGAACATTGTATCTAAGTGTTCAGGGACTGTAGAAGAGAAGGGCTGACCTACTTAGACTTCCGATTTCCTTCTAATCATCTGCCTATGAAGCAAAACGCCCCAGTAAAGTCAATTTGAGATCTCTGACTTAGTTCCTTCACTAGGTGGAAAGTGAATTTCAGAACCGCCCCTTTGTGTAATTAACTCTTCTGTACTAAAGCAGGCGCGAGGAAATCGCTAAAACTTTTTCGACCAATGGGAATGCTTGTGCTAAATACAAAGCTGATGATCTGTCTGAGTGGGAGTGTGTGTCACGTCTTGTTACGTTAGCATGGAGGTGTGTGTGAGTGTGTACACAGACACAGGGTGGAGTGAGGCAGTCCCAGACAGACAATGTCTGCGCGGTGGAGTCAGGAGAGGCGGCACATTACTCTCGTCAACAGCTGCTATGAGTCATCCTCTAAAAATAAGTTCTCATGGGGGTGGATTAAATAAGAGAGAGTGAGGGAAAATAAGTGTTACGGTGAAAGAATGAGCTAAACAGAAAAGTTCATGATGGGAAATATGGACACAATGTTGAAGACATGACCGGCAGGATTCCATCACATTTTGACTAATCCAGTTCAGTTAAATGTTTTTCCATGACCAGTCATTTGTGAATTTTACAAATAGTGCAATTAAATAATTTTAGTCAGCTAAACATTTTCGAGTTTGAGCACAACTAGAGATTATACTCATAATTTATTTACATTACATTATTTAAAAAAATCAAATGTATTATAAACACAAACGTATTATATTATTAACATTTTTAATAAAATAATTTAAAAAGTATTATTATAGATAATTTGTCAATATTCTTTCCCCGGTGCCTATAAACTGTTGTATGAAATTGATATATGTGCATGTTGTTTTTTAAAAAAACTGACACAATAACAATGAGACAGAGGAGTGACCAAAGGAAAGTTATTAGAAAACTGAAGAGCTAAACGACAGAATTGACTACAGGGGACAAGAAACTAGAAATTAGAGAAGAGGAGAGCTGGGGGAACTCTGTGGTCCACCAGACTCACATGTCCATGGAGGAAGAAAACTGTTCTTCTGCTCTTCTCTGATACAAGAACATACTGTTCAATCACACTGAGCTTTTGTTGCTCTGCTGTGTTTAGGGAAGTCCCTGCCATGTCATTGTTTCTACAGCCTCTGAGTAAACAAAACTGCATCCAAAAAACATACTGGTATCAAAGTTCAGTGGTGCCACTTGACAGGTCACAGACTTGCTACACGTGACTGTGCCGGCAGCTGCCTCCACCAGACACGCTGGCTTTTATTACATTGCGTGTGTTGGTACAGGTGTGCGTAAGCATGTGATTGTGTTTGTGCGCTTCTGGCGCGACGGTGCGTGCGCGAGGGAAACTGGGACGAATGTAAAAAAGCGATCTGCTTCATGCAAATGCTTGACAGGAAAAGATTAGGACTGAGTGCACTTGAGGACACAAGCGGGTAAACATGCTGTCCATGCTGTAATGAAAAACCCAAATGAGATCTGTTCCTCCTATAGAGCAGTGAGATAATTGGAGAACAAAAAGAGATCTTCTGTGTCTCAGATTTCTCTACTGAAATGACTGAGTAAATGCACTTGTCTCGCGCTGTGCTCAGATTCGCCAATGCGAAATCAAACATTTCTCATCCTGTTCTTCCAAAACAAGAGTTCTTCCGAGTCGTCCTCATTCATTTGACTGTATCTCAAAACGTATGTGCTGTTTTCATAACTCCTAAGCAATTTTAAGAGAAACATCTGAGACGAAGCTCAAATCCCTGAGAAAACAATTAAGACCCGTGAGCCATAAAAGAGCAACATCTGAGCAACATCAGATTTGCACTAGGTAGTGCAGGTTGGAGAAACTCACACTGAAGGAAAGCAGTGAGGTCATGTGTGTTTGTCTGAATAAAGGAGGGGAGGTGGGTTAGGCGGGGGGGAGGGGAGATTAGCCTCCGTTTACTCCTGCCTGCCTAAAACTCCTCACGCGATACAACAGGGATACAGAGCGAGCGAGCGAGCGAGTGAGAGAGAGAGGGCGGGGAAGGTTATTAAGTTCAGCCACAACTGGAAACTCGACTCCAGTCAAAACACTCACTATGGGCTTGTGAATATCATATCGATCCATTTACTAGAAGACCCACAGGAGAGTACATTGGTGCACACCCTCACACACTCCCTTATTAACAAACACATACAGAGACACTGCATGCACCCACAGTGTTTACTTTATGATACTTAATGACACTTCAGCACAAGCAACAGCATGTTTAAACTTCATAGACAAACATGATCCTCACCCTCTGAAGTAGAAACTCGTTCATCTCGTCTCCGATGGTCCTCAGCTGTATGGCCACCCTCTCCACCGCCCGCTCCTCCAGCTGGGGATTGTCTTCAACAGAAGAGCCGCTGGACATGGAGTCTTCTGAGGAGCTTTGGTTGTCTTGTAACAGGTCAGGCAGGGGCGGCTGCCTTTCTCTGGGCCTGGAGACTTCCTGTTCTGTACCTGGGGCAGGAGAAATGATAAACAGATATGAAATTTGGAATCAAGACTAAAATAAACATTCAATTATGAAGTCGTTTTCTGTGAGTCACACTCAACTCGTATTTTTGTCTCTCTTTTTTGGTTGTTATTCACTTCCTTGGTTGAACATTACCTCACCTGGGGCTCTTTTTACTGTTTTATCTTAAACTAATAGTTGTGCATAACCTTATAAATGCGTTTGTCGTCATTTGTTGACATACGTACATACTACAGTAGAGTGTCACACCAGCACTGCAGTTTATATAGGGTTCCTGATTTTAAATAAAAATGGTACTGATGTAATGGCAACAATATGCTTATAACATAACTGAGACAGTGGCGATGTCACATAGGGTTATTTAGGGTCCCTTGCAATCAGTTGTATTATTCAAACAACCACATACAAACAGACATGCAAAGGAGTGAATTATCTATCCAAATATGGCTTCATAAGCCATTACAATAGCAGAGGGATTTTATGTACAACGGTGAGCTAATGCCTTTATTTGTATAAGTACGCTACCTTTAATAAGCAGGTATGGTCATATGTCAAGCCACAATGGATGTTTTGTTTGTGATGTCATCACTGTGTGATGTTTAACATTCTAAATAACATTTCTGTTACAGTAATATATGAAGTAATATATAAACAACATATATCTTCTGCAGTAAAGACAGTGTATGCAGTTTGGACCTGTTCTAATGGTTGTAAATCTCAAGTCCTCATTGTTTTCAGGGACAGCAGGATGGAGATAATATATCACCTCTGAGGGAGGAGCTAAGGCACACCCCCTCCCACAAACTCCACCTTTAACCTCTAGCTCCTTAAGGCATGAAGTGTAGACTTACTAACCTTCTGTGATACCTAGCAACCAAATGACCCAATTCAACTACCCCACTTAGCGAATAGCGAAGAGGCTTCAGAGTTCTTTAAATCCTAATGCCCACCTGTCATACTTGTTGTGAACCCCCTCACCCCCATCTCAAAAGTAAACCTATGTCAGTTATATCTGTAAATCTCTGTTGTGTCCGTCTGTTTCACCCTCAAAAGTCAAAATTTGCATTAAATGTCTCAATCTTTACCCTAAGTATCTTTGTGTTATCTGAGTACAGCTCTGTGGTAAAAAAATGGATGATAATATTTGGTTATTTTATAGGACACATATAGGTACAAAATATCTACACACACTAAATATTACAGATGGGAATCCACAGGGAAATGACTATACACACATGCACCGTAACTTCACATGTTATCACTATGTAATGAATATTTGCATTTTATATCACTTTTAGTTTTGTGCATGTTTTAGATTTCTGCTCAAGACACAAAATTCTATTCTTGCTTTCCTCACAGCACGAGTAGCAGCATCAACTGCGCACTGAGAAAATGCCTCAATGCAGGAGATTAGTGAGAATCTGCTGATCCTCAGTGCAGGTGACTAGAAAGAGCGGGAGAGCGCTGTGTTCTGGCTTGTTGCCAAGGTAACTGCAAGCCGGTGCAGCCTGAGCTGAACGCCAGCCATTGGTGGACAGGAATGAGGGGTGGGCTGGGATAGGGTGGACAACTGGAGGACAGGGAGGGACCAGAGACAGCTAGTGAGGAAACCATTAAAGAGGAGTGGCAACTGGATGGACAGATAAGATTAACTGATATCTCAAGTGAGGTTGAAAACATGAGAAACAGACAATGTGAGGAAACGACACGCAGCAGACTGCAACATTGCGACGATACACTTTTCTCTGTGACAGGCTGCCATTGTGGAGCGAGACGCATTTGACATGAAGCCAACAGCAGAAAACAAGTCTAAACATGCCTAGTAAGAGCTCACTAACTAGGGAGGGGCGGTAGAGGGAGGGGGGCATTTTAACCCTTCCCTGCACATTTTAACCCTTGAGTTACAGCCAGTGATTGCCCACTGAAAATCATTTAATATTTTTTGCTAATTATTTTCACTTTAGCTTTTCTTTGCTGAGGCCTACCTGTATTGTCCCTGAGTGGACTGTCCTGTTGATGGACGCTGTCCGAGCTGAAGGCATCTAGTGTGGGGAGGTGGGGTAGTGGTGCAGACACAGTGCTGGTCTGAGTAGCGATGGTCCTGTGTCTGTGGCAGGTCTGAATGATGCTGCCGCTCGGCCAGGCATCATGACGCAGAACCTCCATCCTGCAGCTCTGCGATGCTACAGGGTTGTGGTTATCTACACTGCTTTCCATCTCTGGTCTGGCCATACCAGACACAACCTTTAAATGAGAAAGGCAGAAAAAATGCAACATCAGACCTGTCTAACTGCAGGCAAA
>JAZGTI010014270.1:0-14226 GCA_036877585.1 Botia kubotai
TCCTCCTTCCTTTTGATCCAGTTGAGGGCTTGCTGCTGAGGGTCAATGCACAATGGGAAGCGGCTGGCTCTGGTGGTCAGGATGCCATTCTGCACTGAAAGCTCATCTGGGGGAAGACCTTCAGAACCCCATCTAGGAGAATCCACAGGGTTACAGATACACGCTGTATATATTCTTTTTCTATACTTCTACATCTGCCTGCGATACAGCCTGCAAAACAAATTCTATAAGCCACAGTCTCACCTGCTGATCTCTACCTCATCAGTGAGCAGGTTTTCTATTCGGAAGGGCTGGCTCAAAGGAATGCCTCTCTCCAGCACATCTTTCTGCCACACCTCATACACCATTTCCTTGCGGAAGTCCCAGCTGAACGCTCCCTCGTAGCTGAGGAAGGCAGCGCAGATCAGACAGTCTCCCAGAAGACGCACTCGCCGCTGCTTCAGCTCCTGCAGGTCTTCAGTCCAACTACAGAAAGGAAAGAGATACAAGTAAATTGCCAATGGACATATGAGGAGAATTCTCACAGATATATGACGTGGACATTTAGGATTGTAGCTATAGGGGTGAAGACAGGAATGCTTCTAGAGTGCATGGGTTCAAAGGGGGCCCGCAACAACTAACTGAATGCTCATATATCTGAATTGATACGATATTTCTTACGATATGTCACATATAATAATAATAAAACAGGAAATTAATGTGTTGAACTTATACAGTTCCTTAAAGTGTTTTAAGTCACTTGGAGACAACTATTTAAGTCTTGACAACAGGGTTCTGACCTTAGATCAGCTATTCAAGTTCATTGTAGCTTTATTAGAATAAACTAACCGCTCATTCTCTGATCCCAGGCCTGAGATCAGTTTGTCTGCAGCAATGAGTCTTCTCTCCATCACCTCAGCCTCCTCCTGCAGAAGCTGCTTTTCTGCCATGGCTGCCTCATATTTGTCTCCAAGAGCTCCGAGCTCCTTCTGGATGTCACTAAGCTCATTCTGGATTCGTTCTAGCTCACGCTTGCTCTGGAAGAAATTCCTCTCCAGACGAGCTACCTTTAAACATAAAACAGTAATGTCCCTCAGTCCTTGTTGAAGAAATCATATGCATTCACAAAAATTGTGATTCATGCATGTATGGTTTTAGTAAATGCATTTTATAGGCATACATTATATAAGCAAATCAGACCTTCTCTCTCTTGGGTTTGATATCTCTGGCCACATCACAGTAGCCCATGACCGCCACCACGAACCTTAGCATGCCAGAACCAGCTTTACTGATGGCCTGCATCTCTTCAAAACTGGTGTTGAGGTTCCTTAGGTAGGCTAATAAGTAAATGATAAGGAGGCAATTGAATATCTGATCAGAATATCAGCATTTCCAAGAAAGCTTTGTACACCTCTGGATCAATAATAATCTGCGAGTACACAGAAGATGTTCTATAAACGTATTTATCTTATTTGTGGTTTGTCGTTTACCTTTGACTGTCTTGATTTGACTTGCATTGATAGAGTCACAATCCATCTCCATAAGCGAGCGCAGGAAGTTGGCCTCTGACATCATGCCCTTGGCTGTCTTCCAGTTGATCTCTTTATAGCTACGTATCACCAGGATGCACTCACACACAACCTGCACCTGTTTGGGCGGCTTGGCGAAGGATCTACGACACCATGAAGAGTGAGGAGACAGAATGGAACAGCACAGAAAAATACCAGAGCAGAAGAACAGTTCACACCTGATTTCAGTGACATCAGATTTGTCCAGGTCTTGCAGGGCGATGCGCGCAGCCTCTAAAGCAGGAAGAGCTTCTGCCAGAGAGCTCTCAGCATCCATCTTCTCCACCACTATCACCTTATTTTGCTCCTCTATCTCCTTGGCCTTCTCCTCTGCCAGAGCTTTCTTCTCCTCCGCTGAAAGAAAACATTACATTGTTTACATTGTGGAGACGTTTCCACAGCTCTAATGGTTTTAGTGGACCCAGTATCAGTGTTCCAGTGTAGGCCACTATAATCACACTTGATAACATTTCAAGTTACATTTTCAAGCATATTCATTTAGCTTCTTTACATTACAATAAGTAATATACAGTAATCTATCAATGCATGAAAAAATGGGTCCGTATGAGATGTGATGTTGTACCTACCAACAGCAGTATTAGAGCAGATCTCCTCAAGAAGGATCTCACAGGCTGAAGTCTTTTCTGCCAGAACCACTTTCTGCTCCGCTAGTTTAATGTTGAGCTCTGCTAGCTGTTCGCTCGCCTCCTTCAGCTTATCCAGCCCCCCCTCCAGCCGTTTGCATTGTGCTGGAGCGATACACAGATGCAGTACATTCATTCAAGACCACAGACAATAACTTCCCTAAACAGCACAAGACAATTGTGCTCCTACCCAGGATATATTTATCTTTATCCTCCAATAGGCTGGAGTAGGTGCTGATGAAGTCCAGGTAGTTTTTGGGTGTCACGTAGTTGCTGCGCCGAAGTGTCTGCTGGAAGACTTTACTGTACTCGCCTACAGAGCTGTGCACCATGCACACATGATCAATCGCTGCTTCTGCATTACAGTCTGGGATCATGGGATTCTCACCTGTTACAAGACACAACACATTGCATTACATCCACTAAATAAAACAACATAGCGTAAACCGTGACTATCACACATTCATTAAAACTTAAATGAGAGGCACTTAAAGTAGATCATGTTATATAAACCTAGATCAGACTTCATGATATAGACTACATATATAGACAATATTTTACATATAGATTTGATGATTATATAAAAATGAATGGCTTGAACTCTCTAGTCAAGACATACCTAAGAAGGATTTGGCTACTGCATGTAAAGCCTGAAGTGGCCAAGGTGAGAACCAGTCAATGCCAGTGTTATTAACCAACCCTGAGGATACACACACACACACACACACCACACACACACATTAAAAATCAAATCAAAGAACATCTGAAACTATGAAATCAAGAAAACAGAAGTACACAGCTAACAGTAACGTTCTCAGAATGTTAGCTAACAGAGCCCTTTTAATGTTATATATCAAAATGTTATTCTTAAGTTACATTTATTCATTTAGCAGACGCTTTTATCCAAAGCAATTCACAAAGAGAGAAAGCATTTAACATTTTGCCCAAAGAACCAACAAGCCTAGTCGTTAATAAGCCTAAAACGTTAATACAATGTCTAAACAACAGGACATTCTGAACGTTCCAAGAACATTGTTTATGTTTTTGTTACTTAATGAAAATTATTCTATTAACCTAAAATTGTTAGCTGGATAAATGCTAGCAAACACATTCTGATGTACTGCTCAAAGACCTGGAAAATTCCTGCAGCGTGTTCTAAGAGTGTCTCCTACAGGCGACATGGCCAGCACTATGTGCAAATTGTTGGCACTCTTGTTGACAAAGTACTGCCACACGCTCTCTTTAGACGGCCCAGAACCATTCTTCATGGCCTCATCTCGCAGCTGGTTCAGGACCGATTCCTTTTCTTCATCAGGGAACAGTGCTGGAACCATCCCTGTTCACACACATATATAAGCAACATATAGAAGAAGAGGAGTTAGCATCTCATTTCGATACAAAACATCAATAAAAGACTGCAGAGTGATGTGATCATTTTTTCATGTTACACAGCCAAAGAAATTAAAATTCTATGGAGTCATTTAATAATATAGAAATCAGATTTACCTGAAGTAAGCATGTTGTTGATGAGCTCCAGAAAACCTTCCTCAGCCACATGAGCATCAGTGAACAGAAAGACCATTTTCTTATTCTCTATACCTAGCTTAAGGTAAAGAGTCTTCAGATCTTCTCGGAAGTTCATCTCTGAGTACCCTCTACTAAGTACAATTTCAAAAACCTGCAAACAACATAAAAAGAATAACCATTCATAAATGAACTGTTAGAAAGAATGGAGGAGGCGAAAATGAAGCAAAAAACCTAAAAACTGTGTTCAAGTGGTGTTCGTAGGATAATTAAACATGCCAAATTTGTAGAAAGCCAAATTTACCTCATAACCTGCAGTAAAGGCAGCTAGCTTTGTAAGAGACTGTTTCCCTGAACCACCCAAGCCAACCAGCAACGCATGACCTCGGTCCATTCTGATGATGCGATGTATGACTGTCAAGTGCTCAAGAGCATCATCAAATAAAACCAAGTTCATTCTGGCCTTGCTTTCATTATATTCCTCCAGGATCTCCTATAGGATTGAGAAATAAACACAGAAAGGTCTGAAATCAAAGTGTGATAATCAATAATAATTTCAGCAAGCCTGTTCATTTGCAGATAAATAAATCATTCTCTGCTTTGGGACGTTTGCAACACCTCACCTGAAACAGAGCTTTGGATGCATCATAGTCTAGTATGTCCTCATAGACTCTTGGCTCAGATTTAAGAGCTGTTCTGTAATCTCCAAAGAGAATTGGGTTTCTAGTGGCTGAATCAAGGTCTGATCTGAAGTGCTCTTCAATCAGATTCTTCACGTGCCCCTGAACCTGCAATGAGCAAAACCAGAGCATAGAACAACAGTATCATTTGAACAACTGGCATTTTTAAGATGCTACTCTTAGAAATATACAGTAGTTACTACAGATTACACATTAAACAGCGTACCAGGACTTTGTCAGTGTCGTTGATAAGTCTGTCATGGAAGACCCTTAAGCATTCATTCCTCCATACGCGGACAAACTGGGTGACCGTGGAGAACCTTATGTATGAAGTTAAATGCTTATTAATGAACCAAGCTTTAGAAACATGACATAAACTGGTCATGAAGGCCACAGTCATACAGAGTCTTGTATTTCAAACCTTAAAATGACATCATACTAAAAAGTTCATTTTGTGATCAAATTTATATGGATTACAAAACTCTTAACCTTTCAGGATTGGTCAGTGTCAAGCCATGGTAAACTCTGGAGAGGTCCCTCAGGTTAAAGATGTAGTGAAACTTTGAAGGTGTTGGAGGTAGATCTTTAATGATGGTTTTGTACAACTCAAGGGTACAAAAGGTCAACTTGTCACAGATGTTTCTGATGCATTCCTCAAAATGCTGTAAAACACAACAGTAATTATAAAACTCTTTCATCTAACACACAGATTTGTGTATGACTTGTATGATTTGCTCTATGGCCAGCTAAAATACTTCTCTCACCTTAGTGTGTCCTTTGAGAACAGAAGAGTAGATGAGGTGAAGGGACTCCTCCGCAGGGAAAGGGATGTTAAACACGCTGAAGAGCGAGATGAATCGAGGGTCCACCTCATTCCTACCACCCCCTGCTTTCCCCATAGCTGCGATAAAGCCCAAGTCCTTTATGTGCTTATAGTTCAGTTCCTTGCCTCTGTCATACATGCCACCCCTGTCCAACAGCAGCTTCAAGAGAGCTATAGGTTGCTGGGTGCCATATTCATCGACCTGAGATCAAACAAACAAGTAGGCAGAACGTTTTTTGTGCTACATACACACCAAGACATTTTACATATTGTATTCCTTTTATGTTTGTACTGAGTCAAGGTAATCCTGTTTCAGATCCGACCTATAGTATAAATCCAGTCTTACCCTTGGCATGTTAAGGTCATCCATAAAGACAAGGAGTCTTTTTCCCATTGGAGGACCATATGTATCCTTGGTTCTTTTCTCAACACTCGCCTCCAGAGTCCTCTGCAGGTCCATGGATGTTGTTCTCGATGAGAAATTGATGGTCATCATTATCTGGGAGATGATAAATCTTGTTATTCTATGTTGTTTTTGCTAGAATACATTTATTTTGTTTACAGATAGCTTAGGTGATATTCATAGCAGTAAACATACTGTTGTGTCTGTGTTGAGATTGCTGAGGAAATTCTGTATGGTGGCTGTTTTAGAGGTACCGGACTCTCCGACCAGCACCACTGGCCTTTTCACCTTCACCATCTGTTCCAACAGCCAGTTAGCACGAGTGGTGTCCACGGTTGGAACTGGTGGAGAGCAACAGATCAAATACTTAGTAAAAACAGAGATAAGTGGACAAAAAGAAAAATCTAAGAGAGGACAAAAGAGAAGTGGAGAGAATAGAGAAGAGAATAGAAGCATGGAAAAAAAAGAAATCAGCTGTTTTACCAAGAACATCGATGAACTTCACTTCAGGGTTATGAACATATGCTGAAACCAAAGAGCTCCATGGAACCCACTTCTTTTTGGTCCCATCAAAATGAAAATCATAAAGTGTTGGCAAGTACACTGTAAAATTAAAAGATATTATTAAAAAAACAAACAGCACAAACAGGATTTCTATATATTCAGTAAAATGACCAAAAATGTGGTCTAGCTCAGTAGATACAATTTGTTTTGACTTCAAGAACCTCCCATTGTCCACAATATCTGAATTATAAAATATTATAATATTTATAATAAAAAAACAAAAAGCTTACTTTTAATGTTTTAGCTTACTTTAATGCTTGTTTTGCCATATTTTAAATAATTTAAAGACATCTTGAGGCCCACTTGGAAGTTTGCTGAGGCCCCCAGTGGGCCCCTGGCCCCAGACTGAGAAACAGTGCTCTAGTTGAGACTCCAACACTGCCTTCTTACCTGGAATCTCTCCAGGGCCAGCAAGTACCTTCTCATCATGAACATTGTTCAGAGAGGACAGCTTTTTAATAAAATCATCAAACTTCTGTCTGCCTTTGTCCAAAAGAGAAGCCCCCAGTGAGCAGTAAAGCGCCTCCAGGAAATAACACTCCAGTTCCTCAGAACCGAAGTCCTCGTTCTCCAGCAGGGATTCCAGCATCACGGTCAATTGCGACACCTGCAGAAAGAAAGAGGTTTGCATAACATGCTCTAGAGATTGTCTGTGTTGTCTGTGCTTCAGAACTCACCATGTTTAAATCAGTCTGTGGAATGATGGTCTTCAGTTTCTCTGTCTGTTTACCATCAACTACACCATCCACGATCATATCAATGGCGCTTGGTACATACTTTTCAAACAGTTTGCTGAGATCTGTCCGTTCCTGTTTATAAAGCAAAAGCATAAAATAGAATATTAAATATCAGTGGCAGAATATGCTACTTTTATTTTTTAAATTTTAAGTTTTTTAAATGGTGACTGATGATGAAATTTTCTCACCAAGATTAACTCATTTCAAACTAAGATAAGGGCAGCGTACAAATACATTTCTTACTTTAGAAGGTCTGCCATTGACCCACTTTTCCCAGTACGGTGAATAGCGAAGGTTTTTGGGGTCCACAAACACCATTCCACACCGAGAAACTGTAGCAGGAGAGGCGTACTGCAGATCTCCAACCTAAAACATATCACTCGTGTTTATAGATCCAAAAACGAATTAGCATCTTTTGACGATACTCTGGGCTAACACGCTACCTCAAAGAGCAACGCACAGTGGCTCTGCAGTCGGATTCTCTCTCCATTAGCCAATGTGAGAAGCTTGTTATCATCCATGACTGAATTCATGTTCTCCACCCACAGAGCGTCCACATCTCCATCAAACAGTATGTACCTGTGAAGCCAAGCCGAACTTCCTGCTAAAACTCTGTTTTTAAAGCCTTTAAAGTTAAACAGATTTTGCATTAATATTATATTATTCAAAGCTAGCATGATAAGAGACCTCAAGCTCCAAAAAGCTTATTTGCTTTGCTAAAAGCAACTGCAATATATTATATTGGCCAATATCAGTTATTAAATCAAATGACATGTTTTTTCTATCCCTCAGACTGTGGGGAAGCTCTGGTTTTACTCAGTGTGGAGCTGTTTCAACCATACTGCATCGGTTAACAAATGTTTTGACGTTCATCCTTGTCCGATGTTATAATGAAGAATTCGCTAAGGTCTACAAAAAATGCTTATAGTGCGAAAGCTGCGATTTTCACCTTCTTTCTTTTTTGTCAGTGGGTTTGTTGATGTCACGGAATATGTTAGACAGTATCCCATCGGTCCAATCTCGTGTGACTGGATCCAGGATCCCATACAGCTCAATCACACTGATTGCTTTAGGATTCAAGCTGTACATTTTGGTCAGCAGGCCCAACCTACAAATTTAAGAGAGAGTTAAGTATCTGGTCTTCTTTGCCTGGAAGAACAACCTGTTTTGTGAAGAATAGAATATCCAGAAGAACTTTTAGGTATTCTGTAAAAAAATATGTGTGTGAGTGCAGTGCATACAGTTGCTGTACATCAGGGGACAACAATCCTGCTGTATGTGTATAGTGGTAGTTATGAGTAAACAGAAACCTGGTCTGTGATTGGCAGAGTGTGTTGATCACCACAGATTTCCCTCCCCCTGTTGGTCCAACCACCATGGTGGTGTGTCTGGTCATCATGGTCTCATACATTTGTATCACTTTGTCCACCTACATTGATAAATGAGTCATTAATAGTTACACTTAGCATCACACAGAAATGTGGATGGATGAGTCTGCTAGGTTCTGCTAGATTTTATGGGAGGAGTCACCTGGTTGGCCTGCAAAATGTATTTGTTGTCCTGCAGGGTGGCTTCTACAGCATCGTTAAAGCTGGGGTAACGAACACGTGGGCAGTCGAGCCCAGGAAACAGATCTGATATGAGGCCCAAGAACAGAGGAACATCCTCAAACACAAACTTGGGTAGGTTCATATCTCTAAGTGCCCTCATCAAAACAACATCCTAACAGAGGGAGGAAAGAAACGAGAACAACATTAAAAGAAAACCGTGATAAATCTGTGACATTAAGCATTTCATTTAGATGGTTTAAAGAAAGATATTCAGAGAAATCAATACCTCATTAAGATCAGGTGAACCTCTCTTCAGCTCTCCTGCCATAACTAACACTGACTTCAGTGCTCTGAGCCCAAAGTCATAGTGTGACTGTTTAGAAAGCTGTTCCCGGGCCAGTTTGTACAACACTGTCATCTTCTTTGCCAAAACCTGCAGGTGAAGCATTGCTGCAATTTTAAATTAGTCTTTGTTTGCCTATTTAAACACAATGAGAAGTGGCTTTTAGATTTGCTGAAGATTAGACCATTAACATAAGATTGTGAGAGATTGATAGATGAAAATGTTTTATAAATTTTTGCTTGTAAAGTTTGTAAAGTTATAATAAAAACCACAGAGATCATTAACTGAATGTTTAATCGAGCACGATGATGCTAACAATGCTAAGGTCATGGGTTTGGGGAACAACCTGAATTCGAGCACGATGCTAACAAAGCTAAGGTCATGGGTTTTGGGGCAACACAACCTGATAAGATGTTTACTAATGTCGTTCTGGTAAAAAACGACATTATCATTTATTTATATTTATCAGATAAATAATGTAAATGCTAAAATATTTACTGGAAGTGAATACAAGAAGTCCTCACCTTAGCCATGAGGAAGCCCTCAGAGAAGAGCATGATCTCACAGATCTGCTGCAGGTCAGGCACGATGACCACCACTGGCCTGAACAGAGCCTTCACAGACTCAGGCAACTCTGTGCGGCCAGCATAACCAGGGTTCATTGTGATGAAGATCCCAATGCGGTTGTCCAGATTGATCTCCTGCCCTTCGAACTGGACAACAAAAACAAACGGGATTTACAGCCAAATAAAATTTCATAAAACAGACTTACTGGGTGTATTAAACTTACCTGAAACCTCTTAAGGTGCAGCATGAGAGCGTTTCTGATGGTGTGGATCTGGGAGGAGATGACAGACAGCACTGAGGCGTCAATGCGGTTGAATTCATCAAAACAGCCCCAGGCTCCACACTGAGCCAAACCAGAGAGGATCTTCCCCACAGCCTGAGGGATAGAGAAAAACATGTTATTTGAGCTGATATTGACCAATATTGCACTTGATATTAGCAAAGCAAATTGACTTTTTGAGTCTCAATTTTACAACAATTTTAGGTTGTAAGAATGTTTCCCTAACATTTCCACTAGGTAAGGAAAAACACTATTTTGAGTTCAAGAAACATTCAAAACAACCAGTTTTATAGGCATTGTATTAACATTACTGTTTGGTTATAAGAGCATTATTTAACCTTTTTTTATTCAGCAATGTTTGCGATACATTCCAAGTTTTTAATAAACATGGTATATAACGTTAAAAAATGTTCTACTAATATTACTACTAGAACGATTTTGATAACTTTGAACGAACTTTTGGATAACATTAGCCAGTGTTTTGAGAACATTTCCTGTTAGCTGGGAATCTTTTCAAATCTGAGGTCTCTTACCATGTAGTCCATGCCCTCTCCACAGTTGGTGACCACACACAAAAGCCCCAAAGCCTTGGCCAGATCTTTAGTGGATTCAGTTTTCCCTGTACCTGCAGGCCCAGCTGGTGCTCCACCAAGGAACATAGACAATGCCTAAAAGTACCAAAACCACGTATTGAAAAGACATCCAAATATCAGACCATTTTGGGCATGAAGACCTTGGAGTAGATGGAGTACCTGAGTAAGTGTGAGATAGATGCGGTCGGTCAGTGGAGTGATGACCAGTCGTCCATTCAGACCCATGTACTCGTAGCCGTAAGAGAACTGAGCACTGCACTGGCGTACAAACAGCTCATCCGGCTCTTTAACCCAGTAGAATCTCAACTGACTTTCCCACTCAAACTCACGAGCATCTGTGATGCTGTCACATCAAAAGTGCACATTAAGAAGAAATTCTACATTGAGGCATCAGTTATGGACAATTACATGAGTGCACAGTGTGTGTGTCATACCTGTCTCTGACAAAAGTGTCCACAATGTCTCTAGCGTGGACATCTATGATGAGGACGGTGTTGAGTTTGCGCCTGTCGTTCTTCTGTAGGGGTTGTGTGATGCGCCTCACCAGGTCATCGATCTGCTGGTGCATTTTCTTTGCGTACTGTTTTAATGCCTGCTTTTCTCCATGATTCATCCTTTTGAAGACGTCCTCTACCTCCCAGGTCCACCACACCTGGTTGGCTGCCAGCACCACCATGCCCTGATAGTCCAGCATCCAATCCACCCTGACAGACAAACAGGAAGACCACGTTCATGATGATATTGATTAATTATTAAATTCACTACATCAAATTTACTACTTAGTTTTGAGATAAGTTCGTTGAGCAAGTGTGATGAGAAGTTTCGATTAAAAACACATGATGGTTTTGTAAGATCTAGTCATTTCCTCACCTGCTCTTGTGATGGCTGTAGAAGTAAATGGCTTCTTTGGTAATGAGTCTGTTGGTTCTCCTCATCTCCAGCAGCACTCCAGTCATCCAGTCCTCCACACGGCCCTCTGCAGGAACAGGCTGCTTGAGCTCCATCACCTCCCCCTCGGCAGACACCAGCGCATTTACCACCATTTCTCCATTCATCCCCGTATCAAAGCGCAGAGCTGCTATATTATCATACATCTGCAGAAGAAAGCCGCAGCCCATGTGATCAGAGTGCAGAATGACAGTCACTGAAACACAGCGCTATGCACTAAGATCTGTAGTTCTCCCAACAAGGGTTTTATGTGTCAACTACCCAGCTAACACGGAATGTTCTCGAAACGCTGACTAACGTTCTCTAAAAGGTATCTCATGGTTATCAAGAAAGTTCCTGCAGTAACATTAGCGTTCACTTTTTTTAACATTATATAGCAAATAAATAAAATGTCATTCTTAAGTTGTTGGTGGAAAGCTTTAAAAAGTTTTACAGAATAAAAATTGCAGAAAATGACAGAATTAAAAATTGTGTGAATAACATTCTTATACTCAAGCAATTACGTTAATACAACATCTTAAAAATTAGACGTTTTGAACATTCCTGGAACTTTCAGAATAGCATTTTTAACATTTTTGGAACCTAATGAAAATGTTACAGAAAGGTTCTTACAACCTAAATTGTTAGCTGAGTACTTTTGGGAACTTCCAAAAGTAATGATCTATGATACGCAAAAGTGATGTTTTTGGGTGCCACACAAACACTTCAGATGTACCTTGATCATGTGCTCCTGGACACAAGTTGGCTCACTGCTGCCCAGTATACTGAGCAGCTCATCATCAGAGATGAAGAAGAAGCGCGGAAAAGCGTTCCGCTTGGAATCAAGATAATCGTTCAGACTCTTCTGGCAGCGCTCCAAACCGTCGCTTAGATTCTGGAGATCAGTCAGGCGATTTGGAACTAGACAACACCTCTTAATGCCAGAATCCTTTACAGTGTCAGTCATTATCTGAAAATATCCAAAGAAAGATATTAAAAAAGAATTTGAGAAAGCAAAATCGTAATATTCTTTCGCTTAAGTGCTTATCAAAAACATATTCAAATAGTTGTTGGTAGTGCAGGACTCACCTTCTTGAACATTTTGTCAATATTCTCAAACTTTTTGGCTTCTTCAGGTAGCTGAGAGCGGATGTCACCTCCAATGAAGATGCTCTCCAGATACATCCATTTTTGCTGCACCAGCATCCATACCTGGACATTCAGTGTAACAGTAGAGACAATTATTCGAACCTGAGCCAAGTGTGCATCACACCATGAACAGGTGTAATAAGATATCTAAAGTCATTTTTCTTAAATAGTCGATAGAGGAGGACAGAACATTCTAGAGACTGTGTATGTCTTATCCTGCAACATGAGTAATCCAAAATTTTGATTAATTTTCTCAGAGAAGTTCATTTTAAATATCTGCCACAAGTTCAACTTTTAGAAGCAGGCAAAAATGTAGATGACCTGAAATCCCACTGACCTCAATAATCTCACTGATGAGTGACAGATTCTTCTCCCACTGCTGCACTGTGGCCAGGAAGGGACCAACAAAATGGCTGCCTGCCATACTCTGCAGGTTCATGGCATCATCATCTAGGCGCTGGAGGATTTCATCCACAGCACCAAGAATGAAACCATGTTCCCTTGTGCCTTTTAGGTATCGCTGTACATTGAACTTCATATTGTTCCATGTTTCCTCAACCTCTTTCACGCCCTGTAAAATACACAAACACACTCTGTTACCTTAAATCATATAAACTGTCTTTGCCATTTATCCGTCATTCCTACTGAGACATAACCAATGCTCTGGCCATAAGGGTGGTTAAATCATTGACCTTCTCAATACCAAGCTCCTTTACAGCTGAGGTGACGATGTCACTGATCACGTTGCCATACTTGTGCAGCTCCATTGAGAACATGTTCTCCAGTGTGAAGGTGGCTGGGTTCATCTCAAAGCTGGTGCCCGTCCTCTCCATCAGGTTCTTCCAGTGCCTGCACAAACAAATTGTGCCCTGTCAATCTGTGCTACAGTATATAGCATATTCAAACAGCTAGCGAGCTAACATAGCTTAGGTTAGACTAGTTGCCTAGTTGAAGATCATACTGTTTATCTCTTAAATTATATCAATAAAATGTTCAAAGCAATGACCTGTCCCTGAGAGCTTTATTCTTTAGATCCAGCAGGAGGGGGAGTGACTCTTTGAATTCCTTCATGCGTCCTTCCAGGAAGAAAGACACAGGAAGAGCTCTCACATCCTTGGGCATCTTCCGCAGGTTCTTGATAAATCCCTCGATACCCTCTTGGAGGAGTTCAATGTCTAGATTTACCCACAAGGTCTGTGACCATTCTGCCTTAGCTGCCTGTTTAATACATTACACACTGTGATTAAATGTTTCACCATCTCTCAAATGTGCATTTCATTTTATTAATGAGCTTTAAAACTTATCGGATCATTTGATCAACATCATACTATAAGTCATACTGTATTAATAATTGTGATTCTAACCTTCTGGGTCTTATAAATCTCATAGATCTGTCTCAGGCCCTTCATCTCCTTCTGCACATTAAGAAGCTCTGGGTACATAGTGATGGGGAGGTTAAACAGCTTCTCTGCTTTAGCCAGTTCCTGACGCCTTGCCTCTGTCTTAGCCAGCTCTGTCTCGTAGGTGTCCATGATGGTCAATCCTACAAGAGCACACATGTGGTGATAGATACCAGGCAGATAAGACATGAAGAACTAAAGGTGTTAGTGCACTGGTGGTCCTGCCTTTCTCTAGATCATCTCCCACAGCTCCAGGCCCATGCATGTTAAAGCTCTCCGCAAATATGGAGAGCTCCTGTTTATACTCTTCAGTCTGCTGAACAGTGATCTGAGAGACAGAGTGAATTGGAAACAAATCAATCATCAGGTGTGTTGCTTCTCTATAACTAATAATTTCAGAATCTGAGGACTGAAAACTGTTCCTCAGTCAGCCCAGAGGGGTGCCAAAGCTCCTCTGTTTATAGCCCTATACTTGCATAAGAAAGCAAAAAACTT
>JAZGTI010014271.1:0-14220 GCA_036877585.1 Botia kubotai
CAGAGTATTCAATAAAAGAACAATAATAAAGACAATTCGGTTACACACATTGATCGCAAGTCCACAATTCTAGACGAGTACAATGTAGTTTTTAATCTGGTCTCAAATGATAGCAGCTTGCTCCATCTTCTCCCCGAGTGAAATGACTTGAGCTCCTGCGAGTCTCAGAAATTGCCTTCAGCCTCAGGCTCTGAGATCAGGTCACACCGGCGTCTATAAAGACACGTTCATTGTCCTGTTAGACACCTAAACTCTGAGCAGCTGACAATGTTATTGTGCAGAGAAAGCTGCTGGTTGTAATGAAGTGAAACAAAAACTGAAAAACACAGCGTTTAGATGTGTGTTTGTGTTCATGTGAGTGCATTATGTGTAAGTACTGTCACGGGTGAAGAATCACACGACAAGGCAGGCGGTGAGAAAAACCCCGGAGGGTGGATTTATTGTGCCAAAAAGGTGAGTAAGAGATGCGTGGGGGAGGCAGCCGGGCTGGCTGCCGGTGCAGGTGCGGGTGCTGGTGCGGCGGGTGCGGCTCGTGCTCGGGGTTGCGTCCCTCCTGGCGACGCGAGTGTGTGGTGGCTCGTGCTCTCTGTGGCTTCCGGCCACTCGCTGCTCTCGGCGGTTGCAGGGGACACGCAACGTATCTCCGGCTGGCGGCACTTCCTGACTTCGCTCTCTTACCCAACTTCCTCGCCTTCCTTCTCCCAATCTTTGCCGGCGGCGGCGTTTTAACGCAGTGCGCGTCCGTTGCCAGGGCGACGCTGACTGCCCCGGTGCGCCTCGTCACAGTACATAGACTGAATATTTTGGAAAATAGTTATCTGTTTGAATCAGTGTAATTACTGTAATTATGTGAAATGCAAGTACTCAGTGCTCGATAAAAGTGATTGTAATTTGCTTTCTGTTGTCAAGGGATTCGTTAAAAAAATCCAGTTTGATATGATGTTACAACAGTAAATGCTGTAATCTAAACAACTGTAGTGTATTAACAATAGACAGGTGTGTGTCAGTCAAATGGAGCTTTAGGATTTGCCTCTGTCAACGAAACAAACCATCAGAGCTGCTTTGACTGTAGAGACACATCTCTTGTTTATGAGATTATCTATGTCACAGCATGACAACATCTTTGAGTGTAAAGACAGCTGGATAAATGCAAGAACCAGAAAACAAATAATCATAGGAAATAAGACCAACAGCAATTCAATGTGCAAATGTGACTTCATCACTGTCAGTGACAAACCTTCTGTGTGCATCAAACTGTTTGGAAGAGTTCAAGCATTAATCTGCTGTTTCTTTTAAGGTGTAATCACAACACATTATTGTCTTATCTCGGTTCTTTCACACCACATCTACAAAGATACAGAAAAATGTTTTACATCATGTCTCCACACGTCACACAACAAGTCGAAAAAAACGTGTGACTTTTAAACAAATGACGGGCTGTTATTATCTCACATTCTGTGCTTTCATAATATCACATGCTTAAAAATGAGCAACCTTTTCCAGCTGAATTCATGTTCTCCTCAGGGCAGGTCCTCAGGTCCTCTCCTCAGGTGCTAAAGGATATAGAGATATAGGCAATAGAGACCTTGACATCAGGGTGTTGGTTAATATTGCAGCATGTCAGCCCGTCTAATGCCGTGCCTGACACAATCCTGAATCTCTCACAAATCACCCTTCCACTACACTGTCAACAAACCACATGTTTTCTTTAAATTGCACAGATACTGTTTGTATTAGCCTGTGTAAATGTAGTCTCTTGCAGCCAAACTTTTAACTATTAACTATTAACTTAACCAAATCTGAAAATACCCTCTAACACTTAAAATCAAGATCAAAACCAAGACTTAAACCAACAGCAGATTCCCTAAAGCCAAAATAAACTTAAATTCCTTGAGGCCAGACCCAAGCCATGATCTAGTAGCAAAACCAAGAAAAGCGGACTGTCTTGGTTAATTAAGATAAACAATATCAGATACAGAACAATCATTTACACTCAATACAAGAACCTAATGAGTGCAATCCATGCATTTTAAACCTCACTGTATGTACAGGGTCAGCCGTTGCATTTTCCTAAGCAGGTTTCCAAATGAGACCCCCATCCTCCAATGCACACAACATACTCATCTTCCACAGAATACATCAGACTGCTGTAAAGAGACAATATTTTAAATGTACTTCAATACATATTTAACTACTATGTGTTTAGACACAATATAATTTACATGTTCCATCAATGTAATTAGAATACAAACAACAAAATGAAGAATGCTTAAAAATACAACAAAAACTCAGCTTTCCCAGAGCATTCCAGAGCAAGCTGAACATGCTAGTTATCTTACAGCTGATTTTGCAGGGAATCTGTGGAATACATTTCTGTGTGGCATGTGTTAAATGGGGTATTATATCACATTTAGGAGGTTTCTTTTGTGATACAAACTGACATAAAATGACTTAAAATATATTTATTACATTGCTTGATCCATTTGATCAAAGAGGCACTTGAGTCTAACATATTCTAATTGATCATTTCAAATCACTTAAAACATGTAAAACAGTAACTAAAGAGGATTTTAGGTTCCAGGAGACAAACCCAGATCACATTTAGGTGCTGCTGACATATTAAAAATCAAGACTACTTTCAGGATATACAATCATGTATACTTGTTCGTACATACCTCAGATAAAGTTCCTGAAACACTTTCAAGATTCAATGACATGAACCAATAACCAATAAAGAGAAAGCACAAGAAACTACAAAACAGTGTTCCTGTAGCTTAAATGGTTGAACAATGCATTAGCAGTTCCATTCCCATGGAACACATGTTTAGATAAATGTATAAGGTTAATGCACTGTAACTGTCTTTATAAAAGTGTCTGTCAAATGCATAAATATAATGTACAAAATAAGAGACATGACACAACAACCCCTTCCAAGCCTGTTACTGTGACCTGTCTAAAACAAAGAAATCAATCAGTGTTGCATTTGGACTAATGGCCAGAGGTTTGGTGAATTAGGAGATGCACACACACTCACTGGCTCTTTAACAGGCTCTCAGGTGGTGCTGGAGCTACTATATTTAGATGTCCCCACTTCATTTGACCTCATTCAGTGTAGAGCCTTTCCAAGCCAGAGCGAGTGCTGAGATGGTCAAAGCACAGCCCCCGTCATCCAGAAAACACGCAACATTCTCATCCATGCATCACCAAACTGATCAAAATAAAAAAATATTTAGCAACCAATTAATTAGTCTGATATCTCATGACACACGAGAAGAAATGAGAAATAAAGAGCACTTTAGATAAAGCCGTTCGATTCGATGACATTCACGATGAAAATAAAATAATAAACAATACAATAATAAAGCAGATCACAGTGACTATCACTGGGAGGTTTACGAGGGTGCAGACAGAGCAGTCATGCTTCACCAGCGTGCAGACTGACTGTGCATTTAATGCGGCCTGAAGCAGCAGGTGTGTGGATGCAGGAACTGGCACTTGCCACAGTTGCATGTGCCAAGAGGGTCTCAAGGGTAAATTACATTACAAAGCAAGCTATTAAATCAACTGCAGGATTTGCTTGTGCCACAGCTACACAGAGAAATCAATGTTTCTGCATGGCAAACGTGCTCGTTTTTTAAATCATTTTAACAAGCTGAGGAGAAAATAATAACTAGATTTTGATCATTTCTAAAGAATGTGCTGCTTGCACCATACATCGCCATGGTGTTGCCAGGGTTGCTAAGGTGTTCTGAGTGGTTGTTAGGGTGTTGCTAGGGTGTTTGGAATGCTTGCTAAGGGATACGTCAAAAAGGTTTCTATGATATTCTCCATCACTCCTTCAAAATTTTCACTAGTTTTGTTGGTAAACAATTTGCATAATCTGAGGTATTATTAATTTCCATAGCATAAATGATGCATAAATTAAAAATATGTAACAAGTTTCACAGATTAAGCGCTTGCTATATTTTGCTGATAAAAATGCATTGTGCATTTTAACTTGTCACACTGGACAGAGAGCCACGAAATGATCCTGCAACACGCAATTACTTCCATATGGAAAAGTGTAAACATATGGATCATAACTCTGGCAGGAATAAGATCTCTCCTCTTTCCCTGTGTGTGTGTGTCAAAGTGTCTTATAGGAAAAACATCATCAAACGTCATCAATCTTATCTAAATGGTCAGACACTGTTCTAGCCATTTACAGGTTTCTAATGCAAACAAGCTTCTTCAAAGACAAATTAGCGACTCCCTGCAGAGCAAGCATCCTCTCTCTGCTCTTCCTTGTGTTTGTCCAATGCCGGCCAAAGGTTCAACTCTATAAATGACCCACTTTGATCAATAAAACATGGCTGGCCGGCGTTGATCTGCATGAAACACCTTTGAGCTTCTCTGGGGTGATGAAGCAACAATCGCCTGTCGCTGGCAGTGATGAGGGAAACCTCTGTGCCCGGCATGCCAACTAAAGCTCCAGATGTGTCAATTATTCATGCTCGTAGCTGCCCGCAGCCGCCTCATGGATTCACATTCTCTGACTGTGAAAAGCGGCCGAGTGGAATGGAGGTTATTCAGAGGTGCGCACATCACAGCGTCAGCTCTGAATTCTGAGGACAAAAACACTGTGTGACGTGTCAGATTCTTTACAAGTGCTTCAAAATATGTTTAAGGCATTAACACAGAGTAATTTATTGATGAAAAAATGGTTATTCAGTGAAATGACTTCAGTTGAGCATGTGTAAAAATGCATTCCTCTTATAACACTCAAGTAAAGGAGTTTGCACTGGCCAGTGTTGCAGCTATGGTGAGTTACATGATGAATACAGCATCAAAAAAAGTGTGCTGCCCAATAATAACTCACTACAGAGAGGCTGCACACTGCAAAAGGATTCGGGATGTTGAGAGCGTGTGCTGAATGTGTACAAGTGCTGATATGACAGCCTTCAATGTAATTTCTGTCCCAAAAACTTCACCATAAAACATTATAAAAGTAATTATTGTTTCCAAACGTTTTCTAAACATCAAAAAAAAAAATTAACATTGAAAAGAAAACCTGTATTTTGTGGTCCAGTTATATGAAGTAGACAAAGGTCAATCAATCAATGTTAGTTTAGTCCAAGTTGAATAGCAATCTAACTGCACTGTTATATACACCCTGTTATGTACCATAAAACGTAGTATATTGTAGAGTCTGGCATGACTAGATTGTTGGATCATTTATGGATTATAAAACACACCTTTCACTTAAGACTCCCAAACCCAGCATGGGGTAAAAGATCCCAGAATCCAGAGAATCTGAAGCAAACATTCCCTCCAGACTGTTACCAGCATCTCTGACACCAGCAGGACAGTTTATGACCCCCTGCCCAATCTACATAGGAATTTGTGGAAAGGAGTAACACAACGTGGCCAAAGAGAGACTACGAACATTCCATTACACCAAAGGTAGGACTTTCTCTTCATGGGGCTCACACCTAAGCTTTTGTAAACGGTAGATGTTTGTATATATTTCTGTTGTATGTTAACTGTAACTCTGTAGATATGTAGTTGACTTATTATATTCATGCATTTGGATGAATCACAACGTCATATATTTCAAAAACTGTCATAATTACTGTCTAACAGATCACCTCTTATTTTCCCATCTGATGATGTATGCTGTGTTACCATCACAGGCATGATACTCTTTCTACAATAACTTGGATTCATATTTGCAAATGTGCCATGTGACCATAAACATGGAAACAGGGTGTTGAGTAAGATAGAAACGTTCCCTCGCTCAACAACTATTGGTCAATTTGGGCATGACCTCTGTGAAGTTAAAAGTGACCACCATCACTTTCTGTCCACTCTCTGATGTTTCGTCACTGATCTTCAGCTCCACAAACCAGTCATATCACATATCTGCACCCCTCAGGACTCTCTCCATGTGCATTAGGACACAATCTGCACTACAGCTCAATGCAAGTATCTATATATATATACACAGAACAGCCATGTTCAGTTGTGCCCGGTGATTCTACAGATGGTTTATTCAGAAACGCTTAGCTAATTTAACACGTAACATCCTCTCTCTCTCTCTCTCTCTCTCTCTCTCTCTCTGTGTGCTTTCCTCGTGTTAGTGTGTGTGTTTAATACGTGTATGTCTAGATAGATGATATGTGTTTCTCTTGTAGTGTAGTAAATGTTGTTTTTGTGTTTAATGCTCACAAATAAGGGCACTTAAGTCACTGAGTCTGATCTGACGACATTCCCTAAAGTGTGTGTAGAGAAGTGTTGTTTTTAAAGGCCCGAAAATAAGGTTTCGCGTATGTACGTATTCGCTAGACAAATGCATATGATGATTATTATTGCTGATCAGGAACTATAAAATCTTTTTATTTAGTGACGATGAATTATAATATGTATGTATACCGTATGTATTTTCCTTTGAGAT
Organism: Botia kubotai; assembly: GCA_036877585.1. Taxonomy (NCBI): domain Eukaryota; kingdom Metazoa; phylum Chordata; class Actinopteri; order Cypriniformes; family Botiidae; genus Botia; species Botia kubotai. Next base: position 6,434 of record JAZGTI010014271.1, read on the forward strand.
GAAAAATATTTGGAATGAAACAGTGATTTGACCCTCAGCTCTATATAATATACTGATACAATAGCTTATTTTTTGTGTTCTAGCCTTGATGTTTATACAGCAATTTGGACAACAGTTGTTGTTTTTTGTGCTTTATTAATAAATATAACTGACTGACTGACTAATATATACTACCATATCAATTTAGTATATACTATAATTAAATAGTAGTATATACTAGCTAGTGTAGCAATTGGTGAGACAACACCATGTTCTGATATTGGTGATTGTTAGTGTAACTGTTTCAAAATTCATTTACTCATCAAAGTCTCTTTAAGTCCCAGATACACAAGATCTTGTTTGTCTGTTTTTGCAGGTGCAGATCCCAGCTGTGTCACTTTAATTAGAAGTGCAGTTAGCTTATGCTATTGAGTAATTGAATACATTCATCACAGATTATATCATTTGTGTTTAATACTATAATGTGTCATGTCAGAGAGTGAGGTGATTATATTGACAATGTGTTACATTTATGCACTTGTCTCTTTAGATGCTTTTATCTAAAAAGACTTACAGTGTGTTTGTAAATCAGTAAATCAGCCCATGCATTCACTGGGAATAAACCCAGCCATTACACTGGTGTTGCTGGTGCCATGTTCTACTGGACCAGTTCAGCTACAAGAGTAGCAGCAGGGCTAACTCTGTTCTCATCAACACTAGGCAGAAACTAAACTAGACGCAGAGGAGCGATGAAGACGTTCTTGTCAGAAATGAACTGTTTTTTGAAAATGTAAAATTAAGGACCGAAACCTTTCGCAAGCTAACATTAAAGGGATAGTTCACTAGTTTACTCATGCACGTCATTAAAGAATATTGTGCATAATTTCACAAAATTACCGCTTGATTGGAAATAACACAAAAACATTCTCTTGATATTTACCTTGATTTTCCTTTAATATTGTCACACACTGCATCTCAAATTTCATATCAGGTTTGCTCTCGCTGACTCTGGTGTCTCCTTGGTAACAAAGAATAAAATTCATGTAAGTCATGGATTGTTTATTTCAGTTTTTTATGATGTATTTTCCATAATGATTGCTAAAATACAGATAAAACACATTTTACATAAAAAGTAGTAAAAATAAAGTTTCACAAAATAAAAAGTTGAAGCATTTAAATTCAAACAGAAGTTCATGCAGTTGGAAAGACCTGCAGAGGCTAGATTTCAGAGCATGTGTGTGTTGACCAGTAAGAACGCTGAATATTGCAGCTTCTCCCAGTCATCTCATATTTACACAGTTTCTAACTATCCTCATTTTGTTATAGCTAACAAACCCGAGCCATGTATATAACTAAGGCTGATGCTTTCCTGTACATTGTAAAACATGGCTATATGTCAGTCTGGAATGTTTAATCTAACAGGCTGGTGTTCATTTTGAATGCATCTCTACTTGGTGTCTGTATACAGTTGATGCAGCTACATCCTCATGTGCAAATGTGACTGTGTGACCCCTGTAGAACGTTTCCCCAGCAGAACCCTCGCTGACGCAGGCACACTCATTAGAGAAACGCTGATGTGCAATCAAACACTTAGCAAAAGGTCAGACTGCCATTGATAGGAACAGGCTCCCCTCCAGAAAAGATGCTACCCTGCCAGGAAGCAAATGTTTCCAGGGATAAATGGAGCACACACAGACCCTTTCACTGGAGAGAAGCGACACGCTCACGTGTGTTTATAAAAATCCAGCATGTTTCTTTGTGTTTATGCTTGACTGCATTTCCATTATAAATGTGACTGACCTTTGATACATTTTGAGTCTCTGTCCACAGAAAATCTTATGATACATTACAGTATCATACCTTTAACAACACTGCATACACATTAAATGTAAATCTATACATTTTGATATATACATAAATAAAAATACATTATTATACATTAATAATATTAAATAATCGACACAGACTGACAAAAAGACAAAACTGCTTTGCCAATTAGAAAAGTATTCAATTATAAACAGCACAGTCCTTTCACAGAAATTCTAATTGCTGTCAGAGTTAAAATTCTTCACAGACTGATTTTAGTTGCCTTGGTAATATTAAACGGCTGTGTGGATGTTAATTAACCACATGCGTTTGGTGCACATTTTGGATTCTGAACGCTGTCTCATGGGAAGGTCAATGTCAACATACCAATTAGTTTCCTGTAGTCTATCTAAATAGTATACTATAAATCATATTATTCTGTCAGATCTTATCCGGAATAGACAACAATACATTGTGGCAATCATAATGATGCAGATTCTTTACGGTCTAATGTAATGTATTCTGTGGCATATCAACCATAAACCAGCATGCAAGACATACAAATATTGTGAAATCTCTTTTCTTCTAAATTGGAGGCACAGCTGTGTGTCAGTTCAGAAGATCAATCTATTGTTATTAGAATTTAGTCTTAGCCTCTGATATAGTTTCCTGAGTGCTTCTGTATAGATAATTTATACAATTTCAATTGAAAAGAGTTCTGTAGGCATTCAATTTAAAGATGAAGACACGCTAAACAGATACGAGTGAATCAATGAAGAGAACGCCCTCAAAATACCAACACAGCCCACCTCATACATCCTAAATAACTGACACAAGCTGACCAACCACACGGCAACAACTCGAATCTGAGAATCAGAGATGACACAAGCTGACCAACCACACTGCAACAACTTGAATCTGAGAGAATCAGAGAGACGGTTTGATTCACAGTCCCCGTAATGTCCCACAGGTGTACGGATGCCTCCGACTATTTCATCTCTCACACAGATGCTTTGATAAGTGGTTATGAAACAGTAGTAACTCAGCTGGATCTTTTTATTGGACAGTGGAGCAGCGGGTTCTGCAGGCGCTCTGCAGAGCAGAGATCCACATTAGCAGCTTTAATGGGCTTCATGCTGCACACTCAACTGATATAAATGGCAGCTCCGGTCATTACGGCCGGCTACATGGGCCTTGCTAAGGATGGACACCTGTTGAGAGCCACTGAAGAGGATTAACCCATCAGAGGGGCCCAATGTGACAAAGCACCCTTATGTCACCTAAAGAAACATGACATGTCAGTTTTAAATTTAAGCAAGCATACTGTTGACTCTCCTAAAGGAATAGCTCATCCAAAAGTTAAAATTATGCCATCTTCCCAGACCTACAGGAATTTAGTTGTTCTGTAAAACACAAAGGCAGCTGTTTCAAAAAAAAGAATTACAAATGATCATAAACATTGTCCATATGTTGTTCACTGCTACTTTTGTTGTCATGTTTATGTATTTGTCATGTAGTGATTATTTAGATTGTCATTAGGTATGTAACTTGGTTCTCTGAGACAGGGACGCTGTGTCATGACTTGATGCAATGGGGAACACGCTTTAGGCACATCTGGGTCTGAACACGTGTAAAATCATGCCTGTTTTAAAGCAGGTCAAGGTCATGTGACATAGTGTTGCACGCCACATAGCCTTTAGAAGGTACCTTCCACATACATCATCAGATTCTAAGTCTGATGGAAGGTTGTGCAGGTTTGACCAAAGTGTGGCAACGTGATGCAACATCTCGTTCCCTGTCTCAGGGAACTGGGTTACATACATAACCTGAGATGTTACCTTTCAAGGGAACTCAACACTTTGTCATGGCTTGACACTATGGGGAATGTTAGGAGTTAGTCTGCTAGAGTTTGTCTACTCCTGGTAAGACCAGACGATCTAAAAGAGGACCACAGATGCCTGGTCTTTGAACACCTTCTCAATTATTTTCAGAATTAAATGCATGGGACAACTATGCATCGTTTTCTGAGAAGCACCAGGTGGTGATGGCACCTTTCGATTAAAATGTTGGGGTTAGTTTTGCATAGTCACCAACAGTCACCAGACTTGGTACACATACTGTTCTCATCAAGCCGGACAACTTTAAAAATATGTTCTTTATCTCTGCCTAAAAGGAAGTCAGACATTTTGAATTGTATGGGGATTTACTGAAAATTGCATGCTCTGAATTTTTAAATACTCCTCCTAGGAGATTTATGGGATTGTCACCAATTTTGGCAAATATTACATCAGAGACATTGAAGATGCTAAATTACCAAAGGATTTTTGAGGATCTCAAAGGGTGTTGCTGTGATGAGACAATAAAATCATGGCAGCAAATGGAAACAGGAAATTGAGTGCGTTGAGTGATTTCAATAAAAATTCAGCTCTATGTTTGGTCCTAGGGACTGATGACATAGAGGTGGCTACTGGCAGTCACAGTCACCGCAGCACCAAGGCTGAAGGCAGTGTCACATAAGAGTATAAGAACTGTGTCCTCTAAAACGTATCCACGTCACTTCAATTTTGTCAGAATAAAGAGAGACATTGGAGATGGTAAATTGCGAATGGATTTCATCTCAAAGGGTGTTGCCATGGTGACGCAATACATTTATGGCAACCGGAAGTGTCTGCATGCATTGAGTGATTTGGATCAAACTTGAGCTGTATGTTTGGTCATGAGGGCTGATCACAATGATATGACTACTGTGAGATATGACTACTGTGAGAACCACTTAAAATGGACTTTAAATAGCACATTATTATTTACCAAGTTAAATGCAAGTGCCCACTGTGCATTGTTTTCTGAGAAGCTGCATGTGGCAGTGGCGCTGTACTGCGTGCGCATGTTAATATGTTAATGTTAATATGTAATTGGAATGTTGGTGTTCTTAAAATTTGCACTTCATATATATATATATATATATATATACACAGTATATATATATATATATATATATATATATTCATTTACAACAACTTGTGATGTTCTGCTTGAATAAACTGATTTTGCAATATTTTTAAGCATTCTTCATTGTTGTTTGTATTCTAATTACATTGATAGAACATGTAAATTGGAATTATGGTGTCTAAACACATAGTAGTTAAATATGTATTTAAGTACATTTGTGTAACGGAATAGTGTTTGTAGCGATGGAGTAACAAAGACGAAGGAGCGGAACGAGGAATAACTAACAGAAAAGGTCTTTAATAACACTACAGCATACAAACACCAACCGTAATTCAAAACGAAGGAGAAGATATAACATATGTACAGAAGCGCTTTTCTGTTAGGATAATCCACAGGAACACAACTCATAATCAACCACAATAACCCACAAACATCACAGGACAAAGGAGAACCTAAATAGGAATACAAATGAGGGTGAAACAGGTGATCGTAATTATTAACAAAACAGGAAGTAAACCAAATAAGGAAAAACTGGAAAGAAACAGGAAACTACAAAATAAGAGTCTGTGAACTGTTACAATTTGACATATTGTCTCTTTACAGCAGTCTGATGTATTCTGTGGAAGATGAGTATGTTGTGTGCATTGGAGGATGGGGGTCTCATCTGGAAACCTGCTTAGGTCCCCCAAAATGTTACGGCTGACTGTAACATTTAAATGGCATTAAATTGAACATTTAGAGGTAATTAAAATGGCATTTTATGTAAGCAAGACAGTAACAGGACGTGCAGAATGCTGCTAGTTATGGGTTAGGTGGAGGATTTAAGAGTTAAATAAGATGTGTTTGTACTTCACAGCCGCCTGTTTAAAGAAACAGAATCAGTACTTTGCCTCTTTTACAGCATTATTATTCATTGTGTCTGCGGCTGGTTTAGATTATGTTCTTTCCTTCTGCTTTTCTGTAAAAGACATTTATGGGCATCACCTCAATATTTAGCTTTCATGGAGTCACATTTAATAACTTATAGAATTTATATTACAAATTATAGTTTGTTTGTGTACAGCAAAAACATTGCTGATTTTAAAAGTGAAGGATTGGCAGTACCGGAGCTGCTTTACAAATGTAAGCTGTCTGCAGTCGACACATTCCTGCCTCTGTCTCAAACCATCACGACACATTCTTCTTAACAGGTGAATCTTAAGAACCAGAAGATGGCACCATTTACAACAGACTATGGCACTGAAGCAGGAAAAAGATTGAAAATAAAGTATTAAAAATTGAACAAGGATGAAAGCAGAGAGTTCTGAAAAACAGTTTTCAGTTTATCAAGGTAATGTGTTGATCAAATAAAATGAATGAAATTAGAATATCATCACAGGATGAGATTTCTTGAAGAATAAATGAGTGTAATATTAAATTACAAAACCTGTGCATTAGATTAATTCATCCATCATTTCATAAACTCATAATCTAATGTCTATTGTGACCCACAAACCTTCACTTGTCCTGTCAGAATAGTCTGGCTAAAAATGATCCATCCAATTTTCAATTAAAGAAGGTTAAACAGGGTTGCTGTGGCTCTCATGTGCTGTGTGACTGATTGTAACAAGTTCTTGCGTTATTAAAACATGAGAACATACAAAGATTGACCAGGATTTGCTTAAGCTAAATAACCACACAGTCCCCAGAGGAACATTCGGTCAAGCAGATTAAAGGTCTTCACAGCCTGTTTCCTTATACAAATATGCTCATTTTAAACAGCATACAGGTTTAAAATGACACAAATAAAGACAGTTTTCATTTCTCTGCACACTATCACTTTAAGAACTGCATTGCTACCAGAGTGCACGTTAGTTCCAGAACTGGAACTGTGACTGCTAGTCTCTTCACAGCTGTGACATGTGAGTGTCATTATTTGTTTGAGCTTTTGTACTAATTAAACCGGTTCATTTTAATGTATAAGAAACCCCAGTTTGCCTTACATCTCTTCTGTCCTCACACAGACAGCTACACTGCCACTATCATTTAATGAACTGTCTGCCCTTCAGCCTGCATGTTTTTAATGAAGCAATTTCTCTCAGCGTGCGTTTATGTTCCATTACCAGTTCAAAGTGGACATCTAATGTTATATGTGGTGATCAGAGCTGTCTGTCTGTCTGTCTGTGTGTTTCAATTCTTTTAACTCAAAGCAAAACAGATTTCTTAAGGTAATAAAACTTGCTCAGCATTACTTGGGTTTTAATTGTTTTTTCCTTAATTCCTCAAGACCCATTTATAATTTATTATCTTCCAATTAACTCAATATACAGGTGCACATTCTGGGTTAATTACTATTTAATAAAGAATATCTGAAAAACGAGACAAGCGAATATGACAGCCTCCCTCTGAAATGACAATATCGATCTGGTCACATTAAGCGACATGTAAATGTGTTCATTATACAGTAACAGCTTTTAACACAAAGCACTCTGATTAAAAGCCTGTTTAAAAGTTGATGATCTTTTGTACTGAAGCACCATCACTTATCATACTTGTCATATATCTAAGCTTATCGTTTGGAAGAGCAAATCTTTATGCCATCCCAGACACAATGACTTTATATTGCTGCCTCCTGGGAAACTGTGGGCTGCGTATCTCTRCCCTTAAAGAGACATAAAGCTAAATGTCACAAATCAGCCAAGTTCATATCACATTTGATGAGTTACACACAGTCTGTTTAAGAACTGTGTGTGTGTGCACATATAGATTTAATCTTGCTATAATGCCCAAAAATTGCTGGAGTCATTTGAGATGTTTGGATCTCAGCACTGTCTAAACATTATTCTGTCATTTTGGTCAAATAGCAGCTGCAAACAGTTACATGTAAAGCATCCAGAGAGATTTACAGTTTAATTGAAATGTATTTACATATAATAAACACACAGGACACAGAAAAGTTAAATGAGTTGGAAATAGGTAAAACACACTGATTACAGAATACATGGTATTATTGCAAGTTTTATTGCTCATTATAAGATGTATATTACTAAGACTAATTATGGATAATTGTAATT